>JANHFT010007116.1:62793-74435 GCA_032467955.1 Pseudoxenodon macrops | reverse complement strand
ACTTCGCCGCCCCTACACGGCAGCTCAGGGTCCCCCACGGACCCCCGGTGGGGCTGAGAATCGGACGGTCTCCGGGAGCTCTCCGGAGACCGTCCGCACGCCCCGGCTGACCACGCCTTCTCTCCGAAGAAATACAGTTTGACATCCCTGATTTACACTGTTAAACCTGAAAAAGTGATTCTGAATACAAATGTTCTAATTGTTTATGCAAATTTTCCCAGTGGAGACTCTTGTTTCAGAAGTGACCAACTCTTCCTCACATGAAATTTCCAGAAATACACCTCTTCTATGAATGCATCCTTTATAGCCAATGTTTCTTTGTATGTATAGATTTGGAAAAGAAGAAAAACATTCGTGAATACTATTGTACCACAGCAAGCTCTGTTTAGCAGATCTCATAAAATCTGCCCCTCAGAATTCTAGGGCAGGTTTGTTTTTACATCCTTTATTATCAAAAGTTGGTTTGGTGTCTTTTGAGGAAAAGCAGCTCAGGAATATATCCTAACAAAAGAATTGAACATTATGAAAAAAAGTTGGTACTGGTATCTTTCTTAAAACACGATGGAAAAGTCACATATAAAGCCTTAAAATAAAATAATATTTCTTTTAATCATTATCGGATTCTTAAGGCATCTCCAAGGCCTTTCAGAATGAATAACAAAGACTGAAGAGAACAAAAGTTTCAAGGCACATTTTGGTTAAAAAAAAGAAGAAGCAAATTATGACTGGGACTTTGTTCTACTGAGTCTATTTTTTTATTCCTTGCAAACGTATTTCTTCTTATTTCTGGCACTGTTTTAACCAAACCAGGAGACCAAAAACATACCTAACCAGAAGGATTGCTTAAAAGTGGATTAGTTTAAAAAAATAATAATACAGATAGTCCTCAATGTATGGTCACAATTGGAACTAGAATTCCCATGGCTAGTTGTAAATCACGTTTTTTCAAAGCTGTTGTAACTTCAGATATTAACATAATTGGTTGTAAGTCAATAACTACCTGCATGCTACCAAAATAACCCTCAATGTCAGGTAACCAATTCTTCTTCTTGTGCCATATCTCTCATCAGACGTTGGCGATCATGTTGGCAATCCTATTTTTATCAACAGCCGCACGAAAAAGTGCTGTTGAGTTTTGTCCAAACCAATCCCTTAGATTTTGAAACCATGATGATCTTCTTCTGCCTGGGTCTCATTTGCCTTCAATCTTTCCTTGGAGGATTAAGTGAAATATGCCTTATTTTTCTAGGTGTCACATTACATGTCCAAAATACTCTAACTTTCGCTTTTTTATGGTTTTGATGATTTCCCTTGGCTTTCCCAGGCAGCTTATCATGACCTCATTTCTTATTTTGTCAACCCAACTTATATCAAACAGCCGTCTGTAAATCCGCATTTAGTAACCAATATATATTTTTAATGCCCCATTTTTTTTCTTAGCAACATTAGTTGATCAAAAAAGAAATGCATAGAAAATTCAAAGATCAGAGGCATTTTACTTATTCTATCTGTGCTAGAAAATATTGTGTGTGTGTGTGGTTTTTTTTTTTTGGAAAAACATACTATCTTGCAACAGAGAGGATGCAGCTGAATTATGACGTGACATTACACTTGTCCAGATATTAACAATTGAGGGGTGCATAATTCATAACTGTTCCACATATCACTATGTCAATGTTGCTGTGGTGATTTAAAGAAACAACCCAGCAACAGAACAAATATCGGCAGCAAAGACATGATCAGCATGACTCAGGATCAATACAAGTTCGGTCAGCTTGTGTGCATATAACCTCCCTCCCTCTCTGATGTCACTCCAAGGGCATCTTCTCACTGTACATGTTTCTGCTTTAAGGGTTGTGGCTTGCTGAAAAGTAAATAGAGGTACAACCCTAGACACAAATCTTTCTCTGCGGCAGACATTTGCCCTGCAAGTGAACATCTGCAAAAAGAGATGTCACGAGGAAGGAGTGTGTGTGTGTGTGTGTGTGTGTGTGGCTATGTCTGCAAAGGAATGTGGTCACATGGTGTCCTCAAGGGCTGCATGTCCCACATTTAGAATGAGAAAACAGGACTCATCTGTTTTAACTATTTTAAAAAATATATCAAGCATGCCCAAAGTCCTCAGCTACCGATTCCAGAGTTCATGTTTCTTAGACCTGTGTATGAAACAACAGCAGATAAATCAAGATGTATGGTTTCCTAGAGATTGCATCATTACTTCAGATTATAGAAGAAATTATAAATTTTGAGGATGTAGAAACTGATATCTTATTACAAAGCTTTAGAGGCACCACAAAGGAGGAGTTTGGTACAAACATCTATTTCTAATGGCTTATAAGTTTAGAATACAAATGTGCCACTGCTCATTCAGTTTTGTACTCCCCAAATCAGTTTTGATCTGTTGTTTATTGTTGAAGTGTAATATCACATATATGTTACACAGTGTTGCACAAATATATATTTGTGTGGTGGATCTTGTTTAAAGACAAGCATGTGGCTTTTAGAAACCTTTATAATAAGTCCAATAGTATTTTAAAGCAGGCATTCCAGTTACATGTGGGTATAAAAGTAAGGAACTTTGAGCAATGATCTTAAGCCAAGTTTCCACAAATTAAACTACAGAAATAAAGACAAATTCATAAAAATGTTCAAAGTGCCTTTATGGTTGGATAAGACGGATGCCGCACGGATGTAGTTAAATGAAAAATTGCAAAGGACATTTTGTGCATATACGTAGTCTTCAACTTATGATCACAATTGAGCCCAACAGTTCTGTAGTTAAGTGAGACATTGGTTAAATGAGTTTTTCCCCATTTTACAACCTTTTTTGCCATAGTTGCTAAGTGAATCACTGCAGTTGATAAGTTAGTAATGCAGTTGTTAAGTGAATCTCGCTTCCCCATTGACTTTGCTTGTCAGAAGGTCGCAAAAAGGAATCACATGACCTTGGGAGACAGCAATGATGAACAAATATGAACAAGTTGGCAAGCATTTGAATTTTGATCACATGATCATGGGGATGCTGCAAAGGTCATAACAGTGAAAAACAACCATAAGTCACATTTTTCAGTCACTAAATGAACTGTTGGGAGTCAAGGAGTATCTGTACATATGAATACCCCTGGGATAAGCTATCTACTGGTGCAAAAGTTAGTGAAACAAATATTATAACTATAAGAGAAAGGCTAATAAGGAGTTACATTATATGAACAGACAAAGATAGGTCCGCTCTAACATTGTACAAGGCAGAAGGAAAGAAACTGAGCTTATCAATCTCATAAAACAAGGAGAAGATGGACTAATAGACCCAGGGGAAGAAGGGCACAAAGTAAATTCTTAATTCTTTAACTATGGCCCAAAGTGCCATCAGATTTATACCAGTTGTGGGTTCCTACCAGATCTCTACTAATTGGCGATCCTCTGCCCACCCATGCCAGGATGCTCTGCGCATGCACAGAACTGCCATGCATGTGCAAATCGGTAGCGCCAAAAAAAGTAACCCACTACTGATTTATACTTCTAAGATGCGAGGAGACGTATTGTATCCAGATCAAGTTTTTCATTCCTGCCTTAAAAGAATGCTACTTCCTGGAGCACCAAAGAACCTAAATATCAATATTGAGTAACAATTCCTGATAGTGACTTTTAATGGCTTTCCGTGGAGATGATATACAGCTCCTCTTCCTTGCTGCTGTTTTAACAATTATAACTGGAGGATTGTAGAAGATCCAAACAGTGGAAATCTTTCCTTAGCTATATTTGCCAGGAGACAAGAAACAATTGATGCTTTTTTTTTTTTAAATTCAATTTCTACAGCCACCCAATTCATCCAAGTGATTCTGGGGGGCATTTAGAAATCTAAAATTCTAAAACAATTAAAATAATTTAAAAACATTAAAACAATAAAAGCATCCACAAAATAAATAAATACAAACAAACAGCAGCCATGAAGGTTAATTAACTAATAGTAAGGCCAAGAAACTGAGCCCTTAACATATTCTGAGCTCCAGGCCTAGGTACACAGTCACGTTTTTAATGCCTTGTGAAAAGCCAATAGGATTTGAGCCATTCTAATCTCCAAGGGGAAAATATACTATAAGTCAGGGGCTGCAAGTTCTAGTTCACTCTAGTCAACACTCTTTGTCTAATGGTATCTGCAAGCATGCCCATTTTGTTGGATCAAGATGGATGGGTAGAAAATCTTGGGGGGGAAATGATCCCTCAAGTAACATGGTCCCAAGCCATGTAGGGCTTTAAGAGTGACAACCAACACCTTGAATTGTATCTGGAAGCACAATGGCAACCAGTGCAGCTTACATAGTAGTGGTGTTACATGTGCTGTATAGCTGAACCATTTATTACCTGTGCAGCTACATGCATACCTGTGCATATCATGGTGGCACAGGGGTTAGAATGCAGTATTGCAGGCTAACTCTGCCCACAGCAAGCAGTTCGATCTTGACCGGCTCAAAGTTGACTCAGTCTTCCATCCTTCTGACATTGGTAAAATGAGGACATGGATTGTTGGCGGCAATATGTTGATGCTGTGAACTGCTTAGAGAGGGCTGCAAAACACTTGAAGCTGTATATAAGTCTTAAGTGCTATTGCAATTGCTGTTGCTATTTTGTACCAGTTGAAGTTTCAAGAGTGGCACCATGTTGGGCACATTGCAGTAATCTAAGCAGGAAGTTACAAGGGCATGGGTGACAGTGAGTTGGGTCTCCTGGTCGAAGAATGGCTGCAACTGGTGGAGTACCTGAAGGTGTGCAAAGGCTCTCCACAGCTGCCACCTACTCTTCAAGCAGGAGCTGCGAGTCTAGAAGGACCCCCAGATTGCATGCCAGTCCTCTGGGATAGTGCAACCCATCCAGAGTTAGAGATGGAAGAGTCTTGTTTCCAAAGGTTACAAATTATGATGGCCATCTACCAAAACAGAAAGCTACCACTGGCCTGAGTTAACCATAACACACTCGCTAGATTAAAAATGTGGTGAGTTTCTGTGTTCCTCTATGGTCTCAGACTTTTAAGTGATTTTGTTTGGAATAGGGCACAGCCTGCCCACAGGTTGTCTGGTTATTTGTTTATTTAGATTTGTCTTGGCCTCTCCTACTTTTTTCTCTTAGTCCTATCCTTGACCTCAGATTGTCATTCAAAGGACAACAAAGAACAACTGAGGCAATGAATCTGAAAAAGGGTCACAGATCCTTATTATATTACTAGAATCTAGTTAGCCAAAGGATGGTTCCCAATTTAGAGCATTTGACAACTATTGGCAAGTGGAGGGTGAAGAAATTTTTAAAAAAGAAGAAGTTATGATTTTTAAAGCCTACAGTTATCTAGTAACACCACTCAGATTTTGAAGTGCCTTGTTTCACTTCCAAAAAGATACTCAACCAGCTGAAGAATGATGATTTTGCACTCCAGAAAACACAGTAAGACATTTCAGATGAAATGTTCACATAACATAACTCAACATTTCTGAAAAGCTTTAATGCACAGAAAAAGAGCACGGACTTGTCTTTGTTTCTTGTGCTTTGTATTCAGCACAGGTCTCAAATCTCAGGATTTGATTTTTTCTCTCTCTCCCTCAGAACAGGAGAAAACTCACTTTGCTAGCAGGAAAAAAAATCATTGTATTACAAACTCCCAATATTGGTGCCCTGCAGCACAGTGAAGCGATGTGTGATGTTAAAAGTGCTGAGCTTGTATTTAGAAGAAACCAGCAAAGGTACCGCATAGGCTCACTTCCTCATAGCTGAATGCTCCTCACATATTCTCCAATGCTTCACAGATGAAAATACAGATTCTCTTGAGTACATTTAATACCTATATTATCATAACAAGGATCACTGCCTAAACACATAAACACACCCTTTGCGCATTGCTGAAGGCCGTTCTCCATCTGTTGTACACTAAACTGACCATAACAATTTACCCTCTTTTTTAAAGAAGAAAGAAAGAGGAGGAGGAAGAAGAAGAAGAGGGAGAGTAAGAAGAAGAAGAAGAAGAAGGAGGAAGAAGAAGAAGAAGAAGAAGAAGAAGAAGAAGAAGAAGAAGAAGAAGAAGAAGAAGAAGAAGAAGAAGAAGAAGAAGTATTTATTGTGGATAAATACGAATCTCAAAAATATTGTTTTGCAGGAATCCTACCCAGCTTGAGGTAGACATTGAATTGTGCATATGAAATGTGTCATAATGGTGGTTTTTGCTCATGCTTGAACATCACCCATAAGCACTTTATAAGGTCAAGATATAACCATTGTTTTAAAAAATCCATTATTTTCTTACAAACAGAATTTTTGCTTGAACAAATGACTACAAAAAATGAAATAAATTGGAGAACATACCTGCTGCTACTTTGCCTAGTTTCATAAATTCCTAGCCTCATTTTGTCTGATGCTGGGGAGTTTTGCCATGGTGGGAACAACAACGTTTTTCATCTTTCTGCCCTGAAGAAGTTCAAATGCTGTAAGTTAATTATCCCAAGAAGAAGAATCCTAATTACACAGCGGAAGGCTTCTGAAAACTCAGGACCCTTCTTGTATCTTAGACCAACCAATAATCTGAAGAGATGCTGACCTTCTTTGCATGTTCTAGGTCTCTCTGGAAGAAAGAAATCTTGCCATTATTCAGTAAATGCAATAATCTGTAAAATAAATTTCCAAGCAAGTCCCAAGGATATACAAAAAAAATTCTGTACTACAGGTAGAACTTACAACCTCCGCTGAAATGTTGATTGATAAGCAACATGGTTGTTAAGTGAATTGACTTTTAGAAAAAATGGCCTATTTTGCCACAGTTGCTAGGCAAATCACTTCAGCTCTTATAAGAAAATAATCTGGGTGTTACGCAATTCCAGATTCCCCTATTAACTTTGTTTATTAGAAGCTGGCTGGGAAGATTGCAAATAGTGATCACATGACCCTAGGATCCTGCAACCATTCTAAATACATGCTAGTTGCCAAGTGCCTGGATTTTGATCATGAGACCATAGGGATTTTGAGATGGTTGTCGCAATAGTAATAGCATTTAGGCTTATATACCGCTTCACAGTGGTTTACAGCTCTCTCTAAGTGATTCATAGAGTCAGCATATTGTCCCCAACAATTTGGGTCCTCATTTTACTCACCTCGGAAGGATGGAAGGATGAATCAACCTTGAGCAGGTGAGATTTGAACTACCAAGTTGCAGGCAGCCGGTGAGCAGCAGAAGTAGCCTGCAGTACTGCACTTTAACCACTGCGCCACTGCAGCTCATTTTAATACAAGGATTGATCATAAGTCACTTTTTTCATTGCTATTGTAACTTTGGCCACTAAACACATGGTTGTAACTTGAGGTCCCACTGTATCTCCTTCGCCTTTTAAAAACAATCAGTGATCCATTTGTGCTATGGAACTTATAAAGAGCTTGGAAGCTAGCTAGTAGAAAAACTGGAGTCCCAAATAGGAATTGGAAGGGGGATTTAATTTTTTGACTAGTCACAATTTTCTGCTCCAAACATTATTTCCATTTTTTTAATGTAGCAAATAATGGTTTATATGCCAAGGGTAGCTTGGCAAGAAAGTGCCAGAGGAAGAAGCATTGAGTTTTCTCGTTGACAGTTTCAAATCAGCCTGTTGAAGCCCTTCTGACATTTTAAAAAGATATTGCAAGAAATATGTACATTAGCTTTCTCTAGTATAATTCTATACAAGCCTAAAATGCTTGTATATCCAATAGGATTATTGAAAGGGCAATTTGTATTTAGTGAGAACAATTAGTCAGCAGAAAAGCTTGCCTCTTGGAGTTATGGGTACTCCATCACTGCAGGTTTTCAAGAAGAGATTGGATCACCATTGCACTGGGATGGTTTAATGATCCTACCTTGAGCAGAAGATTGGATAAGAAGATCTCCAAGGTTCCTTCTATACCTCTCGGATACTATAAAGATGCTTCCAAAGCAGAGGTGGGTTCTGAATCATCTTACTGCCAGTTTGTTCAGGGTTGCTCCTTGAGTGCTCATGCGGCAGTCAAAAACTAGCTTCTATGCATGCGCAGAAGCAAAATCCAAGATGGCAGCGCCTACGGAGACACTGACAGAACCGGCTCTGTCATTGCGGAATTACTACCAGTTCTATAGAACCGGATAGAACCGATAGGAACCCACCTCTGTTCTAAAGAATGCTTAGTAATTTCAGTAAAATCTTTTATAGCCTCCAACTGAAATCACTAGATTGTGTAATCAATGATCTACAGCCCCTACAATCCTGGGAATGCAACAACTTGCCACCAGCCAACTCACTATAAGAAAATTTGCCACGGCCATCTCAACGCAGGACAATTCGCTGCAGGACAATTTAACAATTCTATTTCAATTCTATTATTTTAATTTTTGCCAATAATATTTCATTCGGTCCCACCTTTTTCATCCTTTCTTTAATTATTCTATTCCACCATTTCTTTGATATTAGTGTAACTCTTGCCCCACAGCAAGTTGTTGTCCAATAACAGTCCTGTAGTGAGATGGCCATGGCAAATTGTCCTGCAGTGAGTTGCCGATGGCAAATTGCCTGTGAGTTAGCCATGGTGGGTTGTCCATGGTGAGTTGTCCATGGTGAGTTAGCCATGGTGAGTTGGCCATGGTGAGTTGGCTGTGGCAAGTTGGCCATGATGAATTGTCATAGATGGTATAATCCTAGTTGTGTGCCCAGAACATATGCACTTGGCATTACTTGTGTACTGTTAGAATATATAATATTTTGGCTATTGTAGACCCATCACTACTAAAATTCTCCATCCTGGATGCTCTGTAGCTTGCATTCTCTGGGAATTTCAATAATCCCAAAAGCATACTTAGCCCCCCAAATGGATGTCTTTCACTCAGCTTTTAATTCTTAATTAATTTTAGTTCTAATGTTAATTCTGCCTTTTAAAGCCCTGTTAGCTGCCTCAAGTACCCACTTGAGTAGAGAGAGAAGGCCTCAATCAAAGAACCTTTTCTTTCACATGATCTATAAATTACAGGGTCTTGTCTAGTATGGAGAGCACTAATGTTTTATTAAATCGTCTATACATCTTTGATATAAAGTACACATTTTATTTTCAAACAGAATCACCCCCAGCCTCTAATACTCTCTTTTCAGACAGAAATAAAACCTACAAAGAATGCCTAGGCCTGTCATCATTCTGAAAAGAGCAACCCATTATAATAATCATCTCATAATGTAATACAGTATTTAATCTAGTTGCCTAATTATTTTGAATCATACTTTATTAAGGCATTTATCTTTATAATCTTTAATGAAGGAGGATATAATGAACTCAATCTATACAGTATGCCTTTTTAAAGGTAGCAATAATACCAAATATTTAGCTTTTTCTTTTGCTCTATTTTACCTCAAGGGAAAAAGTTCCTTCATCAATACATTACAAGGGGAAATTGGTGGATGTTGAAAATGCAAAATACAAGGTGTGTGATTCGGTGTGTCTTTGTTTACTTTTAAATTTTGTATGTCAGTGAATAGGAACAACATATTTATGTTGATTAAGATTAAATAAGATTAAATCAAAACCTGATTCTTTCCCCATCCCAAAATGTTTCTTGGACTGCAGAGACTCAGATGAGAAGCAAGAAAATAACTGAATCCCTTAATTCTATAACTCTACAAAAGCAAAATAATTACAGTCCTAAATTTTTTTCACAGAAGGAGAAAGGGAGGAAATAAGATGGAGTGGGAATGTGGTGTGATGATTGACAGCTGTAATCATGACAATGACAGGTTTAACCAGGATTCTCCAACCCCAGGGATTTGATGGAAGGATTTTGATGAATTATACCATAGGGTTCTTTATTCTACAAGAAAAGAAAGGAAAAGGTCTGTGAGGAAATTGTGTGGCCTAAATCCACTATGTATGAAAAATGTTGACTGTTGAAATTCTTCTACCTCTATCACCATTTGCTTTACTCTATAGCAGGGGTATCTTATCCTGCACAAATTTAAGATGTGTGGACTTCAACTCCCAGAATTCCCCAGCCAGCCAACTCCCAGCAATTCTGAGAATTGAAGTCCACAAGTCCACATGTTGGCTGGGGAATTCTGGGAGCTGAAGTCCACAAGTCTTGAAGTTGCTAAGGTTGGTTATCCCTTCTCTATGGTGTTATCTGTATCTCTGGTACTCTTGCAAGACATTAGATTGTTTTCTACTTATTCTAATTCCCCTTACACTTTTGCAATGTTGCTGGTTTTTAGTTAGTTTGCTTGTTTTGTGGTCCAGGAACATTATTTGCATGTTATTTTTGTCACCACCACCATGTTTCCTTTTCCCCCACCCCAAAGAAAAGAGAGAGAGAAGGACAAGTTAACTGCTCCTGCTGCATTTTAGAAACAATTTCTTTCTTTCCGTTAACCCCATCTTACCTGCAAATCTGCAATTATCCTTAGGAAACCTTACAATGTTTTTATTTAGGGCCAGGTTGTAATGTGTATAACTTTTTTTATAGCTTCATCAAAGCTAAAATTAGAAGCTAGTAGGGGTACCGCTTTCAGTAAGACACATTGAAGAAATAGAAGTCCATAACCATGGCTAGGTTGTAAGTGAATGGGGAAATCATATTGTGTATTCTTGGTATTGCTTGTATGTGTATTCTTAATTGCAGGGTTATGACTTCATTGAGCTGGACAATTATTTGAAGCTGACTTGTCTACATCTTAAGGACTCAAATTGGTGTTCAGTCAGACTGTCTATAAAGTTAAGATCTGCATATTCTTTTCAGGGCCAATACAAACATTTTACAATTGTTTTGACTGAGTCTGGAAGAATCTAATCATACTTACAAAGTTACTACAGTATATGTCAGTGTTTTAACCAAATGCATTTTTGCAATCAAAATCTCTGCAACAACTTCACATGAGGAAAGATCATAAGGTCTGTGAGAAGAAAGTTGCTTTGAGAAAATGATTTGGGCCATGAAGGTGACAAGATTCAATTCAATCAATGAAGTAAAGCAGAAACTACCCCATTCGCTTGGACAAAGTAATTCAAGTGATCTCAAATATTGAGGTGTTTTTTTTTGGTGTGTGTGTGTGTGTGTGGACTATTCATTGGCTGAGTATTTTTAGGCTGGGCAGCTTTAGAACTGACTGCAACAGGAGGAAGCTACAAATTTTCAGCAGATGTTAACAAAGCTTTAAGGTAATCATCTCCAGCACATGCTGAAGAAGGATTGCCTGCAGCATTCATTAAAACTGTCAAGCTGGAAAACCTTCAGTGAGACTTTTGGAGGAAGCTTCAAGCTGATAATCTTCATTGGGCATTATGGGGAATCCCCCACCATTCACCAAAGTGGCTCACCTTGGTGAGTAGATGTCACTTGACGAGGAAGACTCCTCTCAGTCTTCTCCAGTACCAAGAGTTCCAGGGGTGATTTCTACTTACCTTTCCTACCGGTTCGGGTCGCAACGGAAGTGTGCGTTTTGCATGCGTGCACATGCTGCAGGTGTGCGCCCCTGTCGCATCCGGGTATTGCCTCAAAAATAACCCTCTGCGCATGTGCAGGAGGCTTTGCTCACATGCACAAACCTGGCCGCATCTGGGTATTGCCTCAAAAATAACCCTCTGTGCATGCGCAGGAGGCTTTGCGCATGTACAGAGTGTTATTTTTG
>JANHFT010007116.1:34614-48871 GCA_032467955.1 Pseudoxenodon macrops | reverse complement strand
TGCAGGGGCGGGGCTTCAGGAGGCCAAAATGGCTGTATTCGGTGTATAAGACGCACCAACATTTCCACCCTCTGTTAAGGAGGAAAAAGGTGTGCCTTATATTCCGAAAAATAGGGGTACTTCTCATTGTGTATCTGAACAATTATTTGATTGCTTGGAGATCTGACTGGAAGGCTTTTAGAGATTTCGATTGTCTACACTAATGGATATTTTACTTGCTGCACATTTTTACTAAGTAAAATTATTTAAATGTTTACAAGTTAATTTCACACATACATATATATATATATATATGAGAGAGAGAGAAAGGAGAGGACGTTAGATTACCATATGAATCTTGTCTTTGTAGATGTTTTGTTTTTCTTATTTCCATTTTTCCCCTTTTGCCCTGCACATATATATGTGTATATGTGTGTGCATGTGCACACAGGCACACACAGAGAGAAAAAAGTTTAAAAGCAAACTTTTGCTTCTGCCATAATGTATCTGTGCTAGCCCAGTCTGTCAACAAGTCTGGCATCTATGTGTAGTTGGAGGGCAAAGTTGTCTTCACCAGTGACTCTTCTAATCTCTAACATAGATTATTACCAGCAAGCCAAAACACTGGGAGTTTATGACAGGTGGACTTGTCAGGGAGTCTCCTGCTTATTCCCATAAGAAGGCACACTTGTCAGATCTAAAGAAAGCTGGAAATCAAAAATAACAAGAAGTCAGAAGGTGGAAGGGTGAACTCTTCTATCTTTTAAGTATTCAGTTTTGGAAACCTTGCCTTTCTTGTGTATCCTTCCAACATACATAATGGTGGGAGTGGGGAGGCAGGGAAGTGAGTTTACTACTAGCTTACTAGTTTTCAGAAGGCAGTGGAATAAAACCTGTATTTATTTTTCATTTGTAGTTGGGGTCTTTCCATTAGATTTAGTTAAATTTCTCTGCAGGCTTCTTACTGGACAATTTAGAGGTTGCCATACTGCCTTTTCTTCACTGTTACAGTGAAGTAAAAGCATTGCAAATGCTTGCAATGTTACAGTAAAAGCATTGCATTGCAAAAGATGTATTTCCAAAACTCTATTGGCTGATGAGATTCAGCAGGATTGAGGCCTAATGTTTAGGCTTTTCCCCCTCAATTTATTCTGTCCAAAAGCTAAAGGACTGGCAGAAACGCTGGTGCTTTTCCATTATGACCTAAGGTAGGAATTTTGTCCAAAGCAGAATGGATAACATTGGACATTGCTACCTCTGAATCTTGAAGCAGAGCATCAGTTGAAGCTGTACCATTTTGCCATCTCTGACTCCAATTTCAAATTGATTTTCTCCTATCTCCTCCCATAAGCATCATCCTCTCCAGGCATGTCTCTATCAAATGGGCAGCCATATAAATTGAAGGAACAAATAAATCATTTATTGATTCCCAGAAGAAGAAGCAGAGAAGTCTATAGTGAGGCAGAACAGTGAAAAAAATCCTCTTGCATGAGCAAATGTATACAGGTAATCCTTTATTTATGACTGCAACCGAACCCAAAAACTCGGTTGGTAAGCAAGGCAGTTGTTAAGTGCATCTTCTCCAGAGGTGGTTTCTGAATCTTCTTACTGTCGCTTCGCTCAGGGTCACGCCTCGAGCATGCACGCATTAGATGATTGCCATGTGAATCTGGCTTCCTCGTTGACTTTGCTCATCAGATAGTCACAAAAGGTGATCATATGATCCCGGGACACTGCAACCATCATAAATACATGCCAGTTGCCAAGTGTCCAAAATTTGATCACATGACCATAAAGATGCTATAACCATAATAAGTGTGAAAAATTATCATGTCACTCTTTTTCATGGCTGTTGTAACTTCAAATGATCACTAATGAATGGCTGTAAATTGTACTTGCATATTTCTGGATTCACTCCTAATTCCTTCATTTTGTGTTTTAGCACACTTTAGGTAGCCCTCATCCAGGGGTGGGTTCCTACTGGTTCTATCCGGTTCTGTAGAACTGGTAGTAACTCTGTGATGACATCACGGAGTCAGTTCTGTGAGTGTCTCCGTGGGCGTCACCATCTTGTATTTTGCTTCTGCGCATGCGCAGAAGCTAGTTTTGGACTGTTGTACGTGTGCGTGCATGCACTCAAGGCACAACCCTGAGTGAACTGGCAGTAAGAAGATTCAGAACCCACCTCTGGCCTTATCCATACCACATTGCTTGCATTGGGATATGGCATATTGCTGAGTGTTGAACATTGAACCTTGTAGTAGTTACTAAAATACTGAAACACAGCTCTTAGAACAGACTGCTACATATTGGTATTTCATTTCTGACCACAAATTTCTGAAGAAAAAAAAATGGAAAGGAAGGAATGGGGATGTTATTTTCATTTCCTGTTAATTGAGCAAAAAGGACTTCTGGAAATACTATTAGAATGATACTTTGTTTGTGACAACTTACTAAGACAGCTGAGAAGATGTGGGTCAGAAAATAACATTTTCTATTTCTAGTAGGTAAGAAAGGTTGTGCAAAAGTAATTCATAGTTGCCTAACTATTATTCTTACAATTGATCTTAATAGATGGAATCGTTCTCATTCAGAAATGATTCATTCTGCAATTCAGCAGAAACATTGACTGCAACATAAAAAAGCAGGAAGAATGTCCCCTTCAATTTTATAAAACGGCATTCTACTGGTTTTTCATAATCTCTGCGGAATTACTATTCCTTTCATTTTGTGTATATGAAAAGACTGAAGGGCAATTTTACACCTACAGGATTAGAAATAATTATTTGTTGGTAACACTATATATATTTTTTTTCAGGGAATATTATGCCCACAAAATCTTTCCAAGAATTATCTTTAAAATGAGCTGGCCAAAAGAGATATGTAAGCATGGGATTACTGGATCAAAGACAGTTTGGGTTATAGTATGGTAAACATGAGATTGTGGTACCTCTGGATGTAATGACCCCTGAGTGTGAAGTTAAAAGTGCATGCTTTGCTAGCAATTCTAGCAGAGAAAAATCTGAACAAAACCTGACCAAGTTTTACACAAGAGTGAAGCTTCCAGGTTCTGATTTCAAACTAGCTTTTACGAAGCAGTTATGACCCATTTCTAAAGATCTCAATGCTAAAAAATTGCATTTGGGATAATAAACCCCTCCTCTTCTGTTAGAAAATGAGAGAGAAAACAGTAATAAAGTACAATAGAGTTAGTAACAAGTTCCATAATTTATACACACGCAAAATATCAAGAGAAGCAAACTGAAATGCTGGATGTTGTTTGACTGTATTCTGGGGTATTTTATGAAGCAAAAAAAAAAAATAAACATCGTGAATTTTATCCCCCTTAATTAACATTTATTGGTGATTGTGGAAACACTAGTGATATTATTTTTCTTGGGTGGCCCGACTGCACACCACTGGTGGCTATTGCACTCTTTATTGCCTGGCAGTTTAAGCTATTACTGATGAACTTGCTGAAAATATTCTATTTCTACCAGGTCACCAAATGGAGACATCCATTCATTCCCTGAATTTGGCCCACGTAGCATTCCATGGTAATGATATCACCTTGGGGTACTGTCCCTTCTTCTGTCTGCTCCCACTCATCTGATGGTTAGGAACATAGTAATGTGAAGATGAAGACTTGATAATGGCCTTGACAAGGAAGAATTGTGATGGAGATTGTGCTCCCAGATTGTTCTTCCAATGCTTCATTCTGCATAGCTAATGGTCGCGATGGGTGTAGTCCAGCAAGAAGCTTCTTATCTTTGCTACTTATCCCCAATAAGGAATTTTGTAAGCTTTGATCAGGGATCTCTTTTCAGATGACAAATCATGTTCAACCCTGCTTTCCTTGATTGCTAGAATACTGCTTTGGACATGCCAATCATTGGTACTGAGACTAGGAAAACAAAGGAACTGCAGAATCAAGCATATTAAATACTGACTTAATGTAATGAAGCATAATTTTATTAAGGAAATGTTTTGGTTTTATAAAACCAAGCTGAGTGCTTTTATATAACGTTTTGGAGAAAAATAATATAATTCTGTGCTCCAGCAGAAACATGGGATCAGGTATCAGCTGATTGAAAATCTTTTCATGAAAGCTACAATTTTGTCCAAATGTAGAGGAATGATGAAAGCCAAACATTCCATGGAATAAAGTGATAAAGCTCTTCAAAGATCTAATTTGCAGATGTGAGTAAAAAGCAATTCAGTTCAGGATTGTCAATCTGGGTGGAATTATTGAATGAAATGAATTGCTTCCTACCCAACTATTGATGAGCTTCTGGACATGCACAAAAAGTATTTTTGTCCCCTAAATTGATTGATTGAATTCAGTAATCCGATTCAAAAAGCTATGTGATCTGTATAACTAGATGGAATCTGATTGAATCAAATCAGACTTAATCTCATTGTTTATAAAATGATATCTTAAAATGCTAAACACATTACTGAGGATAAGTTCATTTGGACTCAGTGGTCTTTATCCAAGTAGATGTGAACACTATTGCATTAGGGAATACATTCAAACTATAAAACAAATTCAATTTTTGAGTTCAGGAATGTATTTTAATGAGAAATATGTCAAAAACATTTGAAATACTATTATCAGATCCTTTTGTCGAGCAATTTAATGAATGAGACCCACCCTTCAATCTAAAAGCTTAGTTCTGAATTCGTACAACTTATTGAAAGGAGAGTGGGAACTTTTTTTTTTAACCATTAGTTTAATGGATATGGAGTGCTCTATGAATTATAAGAATATAATTTATTGTGTTCATAACCTTTCTCTCCCCCCCCTACCAATTTGCCTTGAAAAGATATAAAATCTTGTACATCCTTTGGTTAAGTAAGAGTTCTGCTTCAGTTATTTTTTTTTTGCTTTCTATTTACCTTTGTTTATTATAATAATTACCTTTTAAAAACGGTGCCTTTTTGAAGGAATAAATGGTATGAATCACTCCTTGTGCTCAGCAAAATATAAAGCTTTTCATGGAAAGTTATGTGCTAATAGCAGTTTTCTTTAACTATGAATGATCTAGGCAGAAAGCCATGCCTTTTCAATATGGGCAGTAACATGCAATTCTAAAACTTTAGGTTGACTTTTCATATGATTGGCATGTCCTTCCAAGACATTGAATTTTATCCTTAAGTGTAACATTACACTGACTTGTTTAATCTTTTATATTCAATTGTTAATGGCCGCAGTTGGAAGAGATTCAAGGTCCAATCCAGCTATTAAGTGCAACGTCACTGGATAATATTAGACCAAACACTGTCTCAACTTGTAACTTGTAATAGTATGTGAGAAAAACCTTGAGAGATGCAGCAAAGAGGATAAGAGAGGACACAGCCTGCAGCAGCATAATGGACAGAAAGAGTCCCAAAAGAGACCCACCCTAATTTCTTAAACTGTAAAAGAGAATGGTGGGAGATTTGTACTTTCAGACCTGCAAGATTATGGAAGACTTACAATAAAGTAGAGTTAGCTCATCTGGTTGTATATCCTGTGTCTGGTCTACCTGGGAAGGAGTCACAGTTTTGGGAATCCAGTTGGACGGAAAATATTCTGTGCAATGTCCAGAGGAAAAGCAAATTGTAAAGCAGGAATACACAAAGTGCACTGAAGTTTGGCCATCTCTAACTGTACCCGTTATACAGCAATGTAGCTGTGTCTTCAGGCAAGGGTAAACAGGTGGATATTAGAAGCGCCCCAGTATCACAAAGCAACCCGCACCCCTTTTTATGGACATCAAAAATCTAAAATCATGGGCACGTTCCCAAGGGGTAGAAGACTATGCTACTTTTGTTGTTCTGACAAAAGCACTGAGTTTCTGCTGAAGTGCACAGAAGTTTCTGAGAAAGATGTTCTCTCTCAGTCAAACTTAACTCCAGGATTCTTCTTGCAGGAGTAAAAGGAAGGAAATTGCCCATATAAATCTCCTTAAAGGAAAACCAAAATATAAATATGATAAATACATACATACCTCCAAGAAAGCATTTGTTGAGCTAGAAGTTGAGTACAGATGGAATCTAGATCTTAAATGATTCTTCTTCTAGATTTGTGATGCCAAGTTGCTCAAGGTCTGGGAAAAATAGACAGAAAAGTGGAGGTTGGAACCATAATGTCATTTTCTCGCTTCTGATTTCATCATGGTGGGTTAATTGGACTACAATCCCTGCAAATTCAAAAGAAAACTGTATCCTGGGATCACTGGGCTTTTGACTGTAAGCAGGAGAGTGCGATGATATATCCCATTCCTCACTTCCTATGATTACACCTAATTCCATTTGTTTCTTTCCATCCAGGACATAAGCAAGCAAATTTCACTGGGATATTTGAAGGCCATTTCCTGTTCATTCTAAAGTTTAAAGGGGGGAGGAATCAAAGCAAATAACAAATTATTATGTATTATTGTTTATTCAATTAACTCTTTTGCTTAGAGGGCAAATAAAACATCAAAGGCAAAAGCTTGTACATATAACATATGTATAAGGACAAGTAATACATCTAAATGTGTACAAAAGTAGAACAAGGTTTCTGACAAGCAAAGATAGTTTAGCCATTTCCAAAATTAACATTCTGAAGTCTAGAGATACATCCAGAGACACATGGTTTAGATTCTGTCACTGTGAAAGTATTTTTGGACCAGTGTGCATGAAAACTCGGCGTTCTTACTGCTTCTTTGATGTTCTTGGCCATTTGCAAGTAACACTCCGTTATCTTTCTCCCACATTTGTACAGCTGAAATGACCCACTTGAAATTCTCTGGAAGGAGGATGAGAAGAAAAAAGGGAAAAAAGCCTTATTGAAGCGTGATTCAAAAACATTGCTTAAGCACACCCTTGCAGTTCAAGGCCACCAGTCTTTATTGTAGGAAAACTTTGTTTTCGATAATAATTTTAGATTTGCACATGATTTATAATACTGTTTATATGACATGAAAGTTAGCCAGAGAGTAATCTTGTCAGGGCTTGTCAATTCAATTCATATTTAGGTTCAAAAGTGAATCTTTTAAAAAATTAACGTGCAGATAGGAATTCTTGCAAGCTTTGGGTGAGTTGATTATGCCTTGGAATTAGTGCATGTTGTTTGCAAAAGCTGTTATGATGAAATGGGTATGAATAGTTTATCCAGAACCAAAATAACACTTTGAAAATGTATACTTTGTAGATGTATGTGAACGGCCTTCCTGCATTCATATCAGGGGCATCCGTAGGACTTTTATTTTTTTAAAGTGAAGATGTTCAACACAATCCCACAATCAAAGCCCCACCCCATTTTTAAGTGTCTGTTAAGTGTTTTGGATGTTCTCCTTTTTTATTTTGACTTGCCTAGCCTTTAAGAATTAATTTAGATTCAAATAAAAGGAAAACTAGCTGAGGAACAGCTGCTGCTACTACTACTACTACTACTACTACTACTACTACTACTACTACTACTACTGCACTACTGCTAATCCTTTAGATGACCACAGCAATAGAGCAGAGGTGGGTTCCTACCAGTTCAGACTGGTTCTATGGTACTGTTAGTAACTTGTCAGCCCGGTTCGCTGGAACTGGCACTCTCAGCAGCGCTGTAGGCGCCGCCATCTTGTTCTTTGCTTCTGCGCATGGACATAAGCTTTTTTTTAGAACCACGCATGCGTGCATGGTGTATGAAGCGCCCGCGTACCCATAGTGCATGCTAAGCAAATTGGCAGGATCTGTAACCCACCCCTGCAATAGAGGTGTGGTTGCTCAGTGGTTTAATGACACAGGAGATGGTCTCAACTTCGGTAGTTCCAGTCCTAGTTCTGTGTGGCAGGGTGAGCTCTTGTAGTTCGCCTCAGCTTCTATCCCCCTATCCTTTCGAAAGCATGTTCTATGCAAGTAGATAGATAGGTACCATGTTGGTAAAGAGACAAGTTGGTGCTCTCTGCAAGCAGTCACATTCCTGATTGCTCTGAACTTTCCTAGTTGCAACGCTCACTTGTGAGGCAGCTCTGGGAAGGGAGGAGGCTTGGTGATGCTGCAGGAAGAGCTTCTCGTCTTTCTCTCGGGTTCGAAACCAGCTCCTTTGACACACCTTGGGAAGCACGCCAGCGTGTCCTATAACAGAGTTGGTACTTTGGAAAGCCAAACTACTACTCTGCAATAGCATTGTGGTCCCCTGGCTTCTGTAACAATGCCACATGCTAATAATAAACCCAACAACACTAGAGAGTAAAACTTAGCAAATGAATGAAAGAATATAAAGAAGAAGAGCTTCAGAAATAAAACTTCTATGTCTTCTCTTCTTCAGGGATGTTTTCTTCTTTAAAAGATGTAGCAACCAGGGTCATAGTCTGGTCAGAAACATCCGGTGTACAGCTATCACAAACTCTCTATCTCCAAGGCTGCTTGTTAGCACCTCGCAGAATGAAATTGAAGAGAAGCATTCCTGCTGATAGCTAAGCACACTTACTGGGATGGGATGAAACTGTTGAAAGCTTGCCCTGTCATGCTGGAACTCTCCCGCTCTACATCTCCATAAAATAAGCAGCAGTGGTGTCTATCTTTTCCAGTATACACATCAATCCCCCCCCCAGTGCAAAAATAGGTCATTCAACTGCATGTCTAATTTCCTAAACAAAGGACTGCTTTCAAACTTGTACATTTGTTTGTTTCTTTTTTTTTCAAGCAATGGCATTCCGAAAGGATTTGCAGTAGGAAATCCCTTAACCTTTAGAAAGAAAGAAAGAAAAAAATATCCCAAGTGAGACCAGGCTCCTAACATTTATGTCAAAGTTCTTACCAAGTCATCTGGATTAAATACAGAATGATTCAAACAATGCCATTAAATATGTCAGAAGACCTTCACTTGTGCTCTTGCTAAGCCTCAGGAGACTTTATCCACACATGGAAACAAATACAGATGTGTATACGATTTTAATTTGGGATCAGTTTTTAATTCTTTTCTCGTTCTCCCACCTGCGAGCTGAATTGTTAACCAGAACACATCGTCAAGCCTCCTCTATTTTGCCTTCTGAGCAATTAAGAGTAGCCCCACTCTAGATGTTCTTTTAGGCAAATAAATGTTGAGCCTAAGAAACAGCTGAGCTTGAAATCTCACCCTGGCCTTACATTTCCCCAAGCTTAGGACCCAGAGGAACTAAACACAAAGTTGGGAAATCTCTTCAACTATTGCTGCAATTATTTGAAATCTGGTGGGCATCTTTCCTGCAGCTGGGGACCTGAGCTTTTCAAAATGTTCTTTTCCTTAGCCCTCTAAGGGATATATCAATGAGCAACCTTTGAAGAGGGCTGAGATATTTCTTTTTACTAAATTTTCTATTAAAATAAGTACATTTACAAAATTGAAAAAATAAGTGCATCCAGCTCATCAGGAGTATACCGTAATTCATCTATTGTGGTCCTTATTTTAAGAAAAAGGCAAAACCCTAAAAAACAATATAAATCTTCAATTTTCCATACACCATCAGTTGTACCGTCATGATAGGAAGGCAGTATTTATGCCAGGAGGTTGCAGAGGGAGGTGTCAATAAAACAGCAGGGATGACTATTGTCCTTGAAGTTCTGTTCATTTTTTAATATGTTATACTGTTAACCCTTCAAGATAAACCAGGTCAGGAAACAGACACCACAAGAAATACTTTACTGATAATATAATAACAGAATCTTAAAAATCTGGCATAGTTTCTCTTTCTCTCCCTCTTATACCAAAGAGAGTCAAGGTTGGGGTGAGTTGGCAGCAGCGAGATGGTGGCAGTGAGGTGGCAGTGGTGAAGTAGTGGTGGTAAGTTTTCCCATTCCACACAAGGTAGACCCAAGAGTCACATACAACTCCCAGGCTTAGCAGCAACATTTGAGTGAATAAAATTTCTGAGAAACAGCACATTAATTTCATATTATGAAAAGGGAGCTGCATGCTATCAGTTAAAAAAGGGTTAACATTTTCATCCCTAGGACATTTCCTCACTAAAATGTAAGCATGCTTTTTGCAAATTGTTACAAATCTGGGCACACAGCAATGTTGTTTCAAAGGACTTTAGCTGGAAGACCTTCATCAACCAACTCAAGTTGCATAGTATTCAAAGCAAAACATATTGCATTGGGAAAAATGAGAAATGGGATGGGGAAAATCAAATTTTGGGTGGCCAAAAATATTTTGTAATATAAAAGCCTGATGCATTCCTTCATGAAAAGCTCTATAGAAGAAGCAGAATTATATAAACAGCTTATACAATTTTATCCTTGTAAAAACATCAGTTTCTAAAATGAGATAAGAACTGACATTTAGCACAATGTATTGTTTGAAACTACTGCAAGCAAAATAACAATACCTTTTAACATTCTCCTTATTGAGAATGTTAAAATCTCTAAAATACTAAATCATATAAATGTGTCAGATAATGTGAAAACATACAAAAAGTAACCATTTGCACAAATGAAAACTGTCTGCCGTTAGAGAGGAACAGACTGAACTACTTAAGTTTATGGGGTTTTTTAAAAATATATTTTTAGTTCATTTTCTGATTATTTTTATTTTTGTTATATTCTTATATAAAACAGCAACATGAACTGATCAAGTCCTGCAAAAAGAAAAAGTAAATAAAATAAAATAAAATCCACACAGGTTCTTCTTCCTGCCTGAAAATAAAAATACCGTTTCAGCAAATTACTGTAGATAATGTTGTGCCTTTGATGTCAACCATCACATGTCACATGGGAAGCCCCAACAAACAGCATATTGACATAGCAAATTTTTAATTCTGTAGGAGAAAGAGTTAGAACTCAAATCAAATAGGAACGTGTAATTGCCACATCTGCTTTTAGTTAAAAGAAAAGAATCTCTAGCATTGTGAATGCCGTGTGCAGTCAACACCGTATGTTTAGAGGTTACAAATTTGCTAAAAATAATTGAAGCAATGTATTCTTTTTAAACTTCGATGTTTTGGAAGATATTTTGTTGTGGTTCTTTTGTTACAAACTAAAGCGATGGGATGTCTAATACAGCTTTAGGCTTATCTGCTCTTATCAGGCTTCTCTTTTATGACCATGCAGATCGGATTTCATTTCACTCTTCAGCTCATTAGAAAACTTTTTGATATCTCATCTTTGCTTATTGTGTAGTCATATTGCTGAATGGCCCACAAACAGCCAGCCACTCGGCTTATGTAGACTGAAGATCATCAAAAGAAGTGGAGCCAATTCCAAACCCACATCAGGGATCAGCAAAGAAAAGAAGCACTATTGAAAGAGAATTAATGTGCTGCAAGAGCCTTTGATATGTTACGATAATAAAATAAATGAAGCTAAGTGTCAGTATTTTTAAATTTCCCAAGGCTGCAATCATGCCATGCAACAAATAAATATGTATATACCTTCATCTCTCTCTCTCCCCTCACACACACCCCTGAAATGATGCCTAAGAATTTGGAACAGCTTTGCCTCAAATTCATTACATGCAACCATTTCTTTACAATCTCATAGTACCGTGTAAAAATAAATAAATCGGTGCGCTGTTTAAATGTATAAGATGCTCAATGAAAATACTCTCTCTTTTGCTTACTTCATTCTCATTCTAAAGAAACATTCTGAAGAGATATACAATTCATCATATTAATAATGGTGTGCATTTCTATTTTGAAATTATGCTGGGGCCAGTACAGTCCTTCAATACCAGATTGATTGATTCTGTACCATCAAGTCATATTTTAACTCCTAGTGACGATATCACTATCAGGGTTCCTGTAATATACAAAACCATTTCACCTGGGCTATGGATGTGATGGCTTAGTTGCTAAGACACTGAGCTTGTCAATCAGAAGGTCGGCAGTTCAGTGGTTCGAATCCCTAACGCTGCATAATGGGGTGAGCTTCCATTACTGGTCCCAGCTTCTGCCAACCTAGCAGTTCGAAATCACATAAAAAATGCAAGTAAAAAAATAGGGTCCACTTTGGTGGGAAGGTAACAGCGCTCTATGCGCCTTCTGCTTTTAGTCATGCCGACCACATGACCACAGAGAATGTCTTCAGAGAGCACTGGCTCTTTGGCCTAGAAATGGAGATGAGCACTGCCCCTAGAGCTGCAAATGACTAGCACGCATGATTGCCTGAATATATGTATTTACATTTATGAAAGGAGGTATTCCTCCATAAAAATATGTGTCCCATGGAGAAAACGGACAATAGATAATAGGACAAAACCTCTTTCCCAGACTTTGAAAAGGCGATTAACATTTGCAATAGACAATGCTGAATCAATATGAATCAATGGTCAGATGGTCTATCAAGTTGTCCTCTGCTTTCACTCATCTTCAGAGAAAGGAATCATATCGACAACTCTTTGAATTTTGAGCAGAATTTAAAGAAGCAGACAAGTCATTCAGAAAATTTTAAAAATGGAGTTACAGTAAATGTGCTCTATTAGCCTTAAAGAAAAAGAGGAATAGAGTCACTTTTGGTGACTCCTAGATGATAAGTCAATGCCATCTCTAGTCACCCTTTAAATAGATGGCATGCTCCGTTTTCTCTTCTTTAATTCAAAGTCTTCCATCAGAATGCCTGGAGCAGTTTTGATTTCTATTGATAACTGAGTGCTATTGTACACAAAGGGGCTTCAACTTTCAAACAGTTCAAGATGGCACAACAAACAACAATTATTCATTTTGTTAGCAGTCAGCCTTCGAAAACAGTGAAAAGGCACCGTAGAGTTACACACTGTGAGGGAATCAATATTGTCACTAAAGGACAGTTTATTGCTGATAGTTTTAAAAAGAAGAAAAAGACTATAGCAATACATTTAGCTTAGAAATATGATAATATCTTTAATAACTTCATTTAGGCTTTTATCCTACCATAGGCTCACTAGACTCACATGAGTCATTAAAGCAGATAAGTTGTGAATAACAAAAGTGAGCAATTTATAAAAGGTAAGGTATATATTTCTTCCACTGCTTACAATTACAGCCACTTTGAGTTTGCCTTTGAATCTTGATTTTTGAAACTGTGTTTCTGAGTTTTGTTAAGAAGAAGAATATGGAAAACTCACTCAGGAAAGTATGAGATAATATCAAAAGTTCGTAGTTTTTTAAAATAAATTGTTCTTATGTTGGAATTGCTAATGTAAACACCAAGGACTAGTCAAAAATGGTAATTGTAAAAATTCCTTTATAGATTATTGCATGTTTCATAAAACAATTTAACAAAATGGTTATCTGTTTGTGTTCAAGTGTGCATTTGAATTCAGTACACAAACAGTATGAGAGGAATAGGTAGTCAAAGATACATTATACAGATTAGAAGTGATTTTTTATACATGTCTCTGAAGTCTATATCTTATATTAACACAATGGATTGTCAGATTTTTCCATTGTTCCACTTCAAAGCATGCAATTATATTGCCTTAATTGGAAGCAGTGATGTGTTTTCACCAAGAATGTTTACTTGCATTCTGACTATTGAAATATAAATATGGCATCATTTGCTATTTTTGCTTTGTTGCTTACATGAATTTTTATATGCAAACAAATATTTGAAATAATGTATGTGCTGTAATGTCAATGCAAAATATTAAAAAAGAAAATAACCAAATATATGCTTTCTGCAGATTCTATCAAATCCCTCTGCTGTAATAATCAATTTTATCAAGTCAAGAAAGTAGATAATAATATGATTTATAACCCTGGCAGTGCATTACATCTTCCAGTTTTGTGTAGTTTATGGGAATTCAAGATATTACATTGCATACTACGATACTATCTTTTCTTTGTTGTGTGGACAATAAGTCAACAATGATCAAATAGTCAGATCAAATGCTAGCAGAAAAGCTTGCCAAAGCATTCATAATAATATCAGTTTCATATGAACAATTTCAACATTTTAGATGAACATCAAGTGTTGCAGAAGCTTCTTTCTAAAACTTAAAAGCTATCTGTAGCCCTTGAACTTGAAGTACCCTAATTTGAATTTATTTCTCTGAGTTTTTTTGTTTTTTTGTGTGTGTCTAGATCCTGCAGAAATATTTGTAGCTGTGGCCAATCGAAGGAAAAAGAAAGGATGTGGTTGATCTTATGGCTGTGTGAGGGATGAATCTGAACCAAAGCCCAAATAGCTTTTTATCATACCCCTGATGCATTAAAAAATATCAACTTAAGGCTTGTCCAAATTATATCTCTCAAAGGGGAAGAGAAAGGGCAAGAAATGTTTTAAGAATAAGCCACAACAGCAGACATCTCTTCACAGGAAAGGCATTTGATCAGGGGTGGGCTGTTGGGGGTTTGCAGGG
>JANHFT010007116.1:23084-34514 GCA_032467955.1 Pseudoxenodon macrops | reverse complement strand
AAAACGGGCCTAACGTAAGAGTGGAAATGGGCTGTTTCTGGCCTCCAGAGGGACTCTGGAGCATAGGGAGGCAGTTTTTGCCTTCCTGGAAGCTCAAGGAAAGCCTTTGGAGCCTGGGGAGGGCAAAAACAACCACCCACCCCGCCGAGGTGCAGGAGGTTGACTAGGCTGCACCCACCATGGCCACGCCCACCCTGCAACCTGGCAGAGAACCCTTGCTAAAGGTTTTGAAGCCGACCCCCTCCATTTGATCCCTTGAAACATCTCACCCTAGACTGCTTTGAGAAGAAAAAGATGGTTTAACCTTTCCTTTTCTACTCATACAAGCATCTGTATTAAACCACAGAAATCCTTAAGCACATAACAGGAATGGCTGTAACATAATTAGGTAGAAAATATCCCTCCTCTTCCCCTCCCAAAAAGAGTATGCTATTGATAAACACATATTTCCTACTCATTTACATTTTTATGATTTCAGAAATATAAGCAAGTCATAGTTCCATTATGAATGCTTAAGATAGATAATGTTCTAATATTCTGCATAGGATAGCTACGTTTAGCCTGATGATTCGTCATTATATTCCATATATTGACTTTGTTGTGAACACTTGACAAAGTCACTCAGAAGTTCTCCATGTGATGGGGAAGACCTAACCGTAGAGGGGCTAAATTGCATAGAATCCTGTGTACATGTATCTATTCATGCACAGACTTTCTTTGACCAAATATCCCCATCCTTTCATGGCTATCTTAGATTTATAATGCAGAGAGTAAATATTTGATGCTGAGATAAGATCAATGTTTTCCGCATTAATTGGAAGTTCTAACATCGACAAACGAAGGCAAATCTACATGTCCCAGGATAATGTGGTGGGATCCAATCTGGGTCTCAGTCACCAGAATCAGAACTCCCTCTGGTTCCAGTGATCAACCCAGATTGGATCCTGCAACTTCTAACATTCTTATCAAAGTTTGCTTTTATGCTGGAAGAAATGCTTACATTGTAACATAATTCACTGATTACACACTGGAAGAGAGGGGAGAAAAACCCATAACCATACACATAAAAAGACTTTTCCAACTAGTCATAAACAAAACGTAAATTAAACTGTAAATATAATTGCTTTCTTTTGCTCTCTTCCATGTTCACCTAAGTTCTAAACATAATAATACGAACAGCAACTTTGCTAGAGCCTAGTGATCATAAATGATTTAGACTTATGTGCATGCACAAATAAAGATTGCATAATCTTTTGTCTGTAATATGGTTTAAGAGAAAAATTTGGATATTAGGAAAGAGAGATACAACATACCATGCTGGAAGGCTGGATGGGGAGGGGCATTTTTCTTTCCTTTTCCATGTTTCACCGATTTTTCACACTCCTTTCAGTGAATACACTGTGAGATAACATTAATTTGACCAACTTCCAAGGCTATAGGTTCGTTTTCAGTTTTAAACATGTTGATGAAATGTGAAAACATTTGATCCTGTTATCTTTTGAATGTTTCCTGATTCTTGTTCGCATAGCTAGGGAACATTTTGCTATTACTGATAATTGTTATTGTACACACAAAGGCAGGGAAGGGATTTCATGGGGATGTGTTGAGTTTTCAGACAGGCTGACTCAAAATGTGCTATCAGTCCTAATATTTCTCAGGCCTGACTGAAAATAAACACAATCCACAATGGTGGGACATAACTTTGAGCTGGTGTGCAGAAGAGTAAACTGTATGTCAGACTTGTATAAATGCTTTATTGAAGCTAGATATATACAGATAGTCTTCTATGTATGACCACAATGGAGCCCAACATTTTTGTTGCTAAGTGAGACAGTTGTTAAATCAGTTGTGTCCCATTTTACAACCTTTCTTGCCACAGATGTTAAATGAATCACCACAGTTGTTAAGTGAATCTGACTTCCCCATTGACTTTGCTTGTCAGAAGGTCCCCAACAGTGATCACATGACTTCAGGACACTGCAACCATCACAAATATTAGCCAATTGCCAGGCATCTGAATTTTGATCATGTGACCATGGGGATGCTGCAACGGACATAAATGAGAAAAACAATCGTAAGTCATTTTTCCCAGTGTTGTTGTAACTTTGAACCCTAACTAAAGGAAACGTTGTAAGTCAAGGACTACCTATATAAAGATTTCTGTGGGATGCATCTTTTTAACCAACGGTTTGTAAGAAACGGACTGATATCACTTTCTAATTTTTGACAAATAAACCATTAAATCATGTATTTATTATAAATGTTGTTTTTCTTTACTAATTTCACATCAAGCTAAGAACACTTTGTGACACCCCTAGACGTAAATGATAAATTCTTCTTTTGAATTCAGCTTATTAGATGTCATTAGTAAAAACAAAACAAGAAAGTCATTATACATTACTTACCGGATCTCATACAGGCTTTATTTACACAAGACATTTTCTTTGTGAAAAGTGAAATAAGATAACATTAATATTAGTTTTGGGATATAACCTGCAGTTAGCTAGACTATGATATGAATGTAATTTTCTTTACTTTATTATATTTATTATTTACATTTTGTGTTTAAATTTAAGCTTACTCTACCCCTATTAAGCCAAGAGCCTTATTTCCCCCTTTCCCCCCTTGGGAGCTATGTTAATTTCTGAGCATAATTTAAAATAGATGGATTGCCATTCGCATACTCCTGTATTAAGTGTCATTAATTATGCTGAAAGGTACATGAATTCTTAATAATTACCTAATTATAAGTCACCCTAATGCTTTTTATATGACAAGATTTTCCTTAAAATATAATTTCTGCTTAATGCACATCTTGAACCAGATCTTATTGATATACCCACAGCAATTCTTGCAAAGCAAATTTATAGTGTAGCTTATATTTCTATATGCCATATTAAGTTAACAAAAGAAAATTCCGATGGAGAAAGAGAGACTGCACACCTATTTGAAAACTTAGCATACTTTCAAAACTTCTCATGAATCTAGTAATAAAAAATTGCTTTCACTTGCTGAGAATGCTCACATGGACACTTCACCTTTTAAAATATAATTCACAACTTTAAAAAAACAGATATTTGAGATAATGGCTGTTTTCAGGGGGGGAAATCAAGGTGATGGATTAGTTAATTAGTTGATTTAAAGGCACTCATACAAGTGCAAATTTTGTGATCAAAGCAGGCAGTACTTGTATTATATACAACAATTATACTGTATGCAATAGAGCTTCCTCACAAAGAGAAAACTTGATATCTAAAAATAAAATAAAATAAAATGCTGCTTTGTTTCTGCAGGACTGGGTCTTATTTCTTATAAGGCAGATTCTGCCCAAATATTCTCTATTTGTCCAGAGCATCATTTCTGGACATGTCTTTTGTTATCTGCTTTGCATATTTTTTAAAAAAATATACTTTTCACATAATACTTTGCCTTGTTATGTCTCTGTTCTATTCTTCATCTGAGCTTTCTTATAGTCAGTTTGTTCTCTTCAGTAGTCAGCAAGCCTTTCTGGTATATTAGCTTCTGCGCATGCGCAGAGGGTTATTTTTTAGGTAATTTCATCTGGGAGGAATAATTTCCTGCCGAAGGACTGGTTCGGGGGCATGGCCAGTCGGCCGTTGCTGCTGGTTCAGAGAACAGAGGCAAATTTCTGCTAACGGTTCTATAGAACCAGTCTGAACTGGCAGCAACCCACCACTGGTTAGGATCGCTAATGTTGGAGATTAGCGAGCCTATGTTTGAATGCTGCTGCATGGTGGGGTGAGCTCCTGTCATTCTCTCCAGCTCCTTGACAGGGACGTGAAAGGAACTCCCACAGGTGTCCCCTGGCCACTGATGATGTCACTGGCTAATCCTTTCAATCCAAAAGTGTCTCAACCAGCACCTTCAACATGAATGGAATGAGTCTGTCCTTCCTATATTCTAGTAATTTCATGCCCGCATATTTTCCTTGATAGGGTCTGTCAATATCGCTGTGTGAATGAAGGTCATGATTCATTGTCATTATTATTTCTGGCCTTCCTATCCAGGGCTTTTAGTTCTGCTTGAGTCCAGTCAACTTATCCAGCTAAAGATGTTAGTTGCCTTGAATGTATTTCCTCCATTGAGTTTGGATTTAAAATCTTCTTCATTCTCATGGTGCATTCACTTCTAACCTTCTTCTTTACCTCACTGTGCTTGATGTTGTTGGCTTGGAAGATGCTCAGATATTTTTTTAGTATTTAGTATTTTCTTCATGCAAACTCTTGATGTTATTTCCAGAGGACATCCTGATTCCTTCAGTTTTCACTATTTTTCCCTACCAGTGTTTGTCTAGTCCTTTGCAATAGCGTGACTATATATAGGGACAGTGTTGAATAGCAATTCTATTTCAGATAGTGGTTTTTTTCCATACAGCTTCAGATTGTCCATGTAAAGCAGAATTTCCTTCACATAGTGATCACATATTCTCCAGGACAATCTGTTTCTAACCTGGTCCTTCAAGTCTTCCAATGGTTCACTGATTGCTGCTATAATTGAATCCATTGTCCTTGCTGCTGGGCTTTCTTTCCAATGAGAGAGAGGAGAGAGAGAGAGAGAGAGAGAGAGGAGAGGGGGGGAAGAGAGACAGGAGAGAAAGAGAGGATAGATAGACAGACAGACAGATAGACAGACAGATGAAGAAATATATGTGCTCATTACAGTTTCTTTTCAGGAACCGAAAAAATAAAAGAGTAGTGGTGAGTTGAATTGAGAGAGACTGACTGTCATGTCTAAGGTGGAACTCATGCTCTCCTACTTTCTAGCCTGGTACCAGACTAAACTGGCTAAGTACCTTGCAAAGTATCTCAGTCTGCATAGGGTTTTCTTAAACCAGGTTAGAATTAAACCAGCATGTAGACAGAATGCAGATTAAAGGTGCAGTGTGGATATGCCCTTTGGGATGAATTTGAAAATTCACCATAATATATTTTGTATGATGTTTATTTATGTAACATAGATTGTCCATTTCTTTCTCTTTTTGTTGTGTGAGTTTAATTCTCTTCACGAGAACATATAGTATTACCTTGAGATGATATTTTGCAGTGTTCATATATTCTTAAGAAGTCTCTCATAGTTCTACACATAATATGGGATACATCATGCTCGCATAGGAATAAGGGAAATGTTTATTTTAATGTCAGATTACCTAATTCACACTTCGGCAGCCAATATACAAATGCAAACAGTTATAATTTGTTATTTCCAGTTCTGTGAATTTTATTATGAACTTATTTGATACAAATGCTTTGAAAAATACACACAAGCATATATAGACACAAATACACCTATTCGTGCATTAGGGGGAAAGAGGAAAGAAATAAAATGCTTGTGAATATAATAAAGCATATCAGCCAAAATAATGGAGAAATATGTACAGTAAAGTATAGTTAAGAGAAAAAGCACATATACAAAGGTTTTCATGTGGAATGGAAAATTATAACTTTATTGCTCCAATAATACAATACAATTGAGCTGGCTTGTAGGTAGAAACATTTGCAATATTGACTTAAAATTGGCTTCTTGTTACATAGACAGAAAAATGCAATTTCCATGTGATCCTGAATTTGAAACCTTTTTTTTTAATCCCAGCAAGCTGTATTGCTAAGGAATACTATTTAGCTTTGATTTGTGTAATCATCGCTGTCACTCGAGCAGGCAATTCCCCAGATGACCATTATTGTTGATCGACATTTTATACAGGGGGAAAAAATGGATATTAGCTGTTTATAAAGAGTAATATACATTTGGACCAACATTTATGGCATTACAAGTGATGAAAGATAAGCATAACTTCCAATCCAGGACAAGAGTACACAACTTAAAAAAAGAATAGCAATTTTGCAGGCCTTATACCAAAATTAAAGAAGAGCTACAAAATAAACCAAAAAGAAATCAAAGGAAAATAAATGCAGGAAAACGAAAAGCAAATTGGTGAAATGCAGCCTTGAGATTTTTGGATTATAGCAAATGGTGATAAAAATACTATTTTGAGGAATTGAAATTCACTTCTCCCGCCCCCCCTTCCCCCTTTCTAGAACAATTGCTGCTGCATTATGGAATAATACGAGCATTTTGACTACTCAAAACAATGTAAAAATGATTGGAGAGTTAGTTGTATGAAGTATAAAAAGATTGGGCCTGTAGAGAGGCTTCTGCGGAGAAGAAAATAATCAATATTGCAGAAATCTTGATGAAGTGCTGGAGTGTACTTATATGTATGTCAAGAAGTGATGTATAAATTGAGTGTTTGTATGCATGCTATGTGTGACCAGTATAAATGGAAGTGTGTGTTTATATATAGTTGGCAGTGTGTCAGTGATGAGGAAAGCATGAAAATAGAGAAGATATTTCACACAACTCTTATCTTGAAATTCACATAGCTCTACAACTGTGACTTCCATATTAACTAAATGTTTAAAAACATAAATGGTTTTTTGGGGGACGAAGGAGGTGGCAGGAGAATAATCGGATTGAATCAATCCACTGCTGGATAAAGCCCTCTTCAATGAATGTTTTCAACTTCTCTGTCTAGCGCTGAGGAGCGGGGACTGAGCCAATGTTATCCACTTGGCTTTTCTACTTAAGGAAGGAATAGATCCTTCCCATTCCTAATCGATCAGGTTTCCTGTCTTTCTGGGAAGGGAAAGTAGGAGAAGGGAAGGGAAGGGAAGGGAAGGGGGGATTCCTAGTTTGCCTTGATCTTCTGAGATTCCATTCCTGCACTGAACTGATATGATGGGATAAAACAACTCAAGGGCAAGCCGGACAGCATGTCGGTGATTTGAAGGCAAGAGCTGAGGTGACACAGTCGTTAGAGTGCAGTACTGCAAGCTACTTCAGCTGACTGTTAGCTGCAGTTCAGCAGTTCAAATCTCACCAGGCTCAAGGTTGATTCAGCCTTCCATCCTTCCGAGATGGGTAAAATGAGAACCCAGATTGTTGGGAGCAATATGCTGACTCTGTAAACCACTTAGAGAGGGTTGTAAAGCACTGTGAAGCGGTATATAAGTCTAAGTACTATTGTGTTACAGTGAAAACATGACAGTGTTTTCTATTGTGAAGAAGTGGTAGGCAAGTTATAGTATATTTTTGCCCAGACCTGAGCAGGTAGCACATGGCACTTCTGATAGACTGTTTCCTCTGCTAAGTCATAGAATCTGACCACAAATGGTAAGCTCTGATGTTTAATGCTTGTGTAATGGACTTGAAAATATGTAAATATTCCCATGCTCATGGCATCCTTATGTCAGAAGAGGTATGGAAGCAATTTGAAAAAGCCAAATCAATATTGGACACAGAAGGATTGGAGGCAGAGATCCTGGATATCTGGAAGTACCCTGTTTCCTGGATAATAAGCCCAATCAGACTTTTGAGCACATGCACTAAAATAAGCCCTCCCCTCAAAATAAGCCCTCCCCAAAATATTTAAACACATGCACACCTGGTTCCCGCCAATTCTCTCATTGCTTGGGACATAAACAACATGAGGTGAGAAGGCGAGAGCAGAGGGGCGAACATGCCCCATGCACCCCACATGCCCTTACCTAATGACCACTCCTGCAACCCTAGCCACCACACCCCTTGTGTCACGCTAATGGTTGTTGCAAAAGCCATTAGCGAAGAACAGGGAGGCAACAGTGGCATCAGGACATCCAGTCACAGCAGCATGGCTGGGTCGACGGAATGGTGCAGAGTCCTGGGAAGTATGGCTGAAAGCACATGCACGGCCTCAGGGGTGAATAAGTGATGAGTGGCTATGTCATGAGGTGACCACGGTTTCTGCCTCCTGCACTTCAAAAATAATAAGACTTCCCCAAAAATAAGGCCAAGTGCTTATTTTGGGGGGTCAAAAGAAAATAAGACCCTATCTTGTTTTCGGGAAAACACGGTATCCATGGTCTATGGCGGTGCAACTATTATTATAAACCATTACTGTATGAATAGTATTAATCTGTGAGAGATAAATGATCAACAGGACAATGTCAGATGGAGAGAAATGAGCATAATTTAGATGGAGTAATACAAGAAATTGTTTAGTTTTGATGTCATAACACATGATCAAACTGGAACGTTGTAATGGAATTACAGATTGTGTGATGTTCAACTCACTGGGTCAAGATGCAGCTGTGTTTAGGCTCTTCAAAACAGATGATATTTTAGTCTGTTCATGTGAAGGCAGATCTCTGTTTTTAATTATGGAGGTCACGGCAGTATTTGTTTTCCTGTTTCGGAGCTTTGCCTTCAAGGTGGCTTAACTCAAATCTCATTGTTAGGCCTGGGTGGATTGTAGTGAGATACCTCATCCTGCTAAGGAGCATTACTCTGTCCCGCTTGCTGGAGGAGATGCCAATTTGTCTTCAAATTCTACTTTGTTCTGAACAAAATGGATTCTGTTCATAAGCAACGCATGTGCCCAAATCATTTTTTTTGCCAGAAGAAACAAAGCATTGTAACTGCTGCATGATTAAACACATGACACTGTAGATTTTTGCAAGGCACTTGAAAGGGTGCTTTCAATTGTAGATCCATTCTCTAAGATCCATTTTAAAAAGCTGGAATTCTTAATATTAATTTAGCAGCCTGCGGGCATCAGTCTTTCGGATGTAAGCAATGCTATCTAGTAGCTTTTCATGGCATCAAGTAGTTTTTCAAGAAAGGGAACGAAGAATAAAATATAATCTTCTTCATTTGTCTGCTCCACCAAACAGCTAATTGGTGTATTTGAAATAAGGATGAGTGTGTAAAGATTTATGGCCCCCACATTTCCACCAGGAATCCATAGACAGTATGATAACTTTTCTTTTATATCCTTGGAGTTAGTTGTAAAGAAATATCATTCATGCTTTCATTCATCACAGCGCTATTTTGTTTTATATAAAGCATGGTTGCTTAAGAGACAACACTACTTTCTAGATGGGCTATATATTACTGTGTTTCCGTTGTACCTTCATCATCAGGGCATCACCATTTTTACAGGAAAATAAATTGACAGTAGGAAACAGCTTCTTTCCCTCTGTTCCTATGGTTGATAGAGTCAGACAACTCATCTGTAGGAAAAATCTGAATGCACCAAGATATACAACTGCACTCAAGGCATTTGTTCTGCAGCATTGATTATGTTTGCCGTGTTCGGGAATTGGGTGGATTTTTCAATCTGTCAGTGGCATTTCCTAGACTGACTTAGCTGCTCCTGGTGATCCAATGTGGCTGCTTATTGGGCTACTTATCTGGACTGCCGATTAAGGCTCCTGGGGAGCTGGACTATAACGGACTGCAAAGAATATAATTGGATCACAATCAGACTGCAAGGGACTTATTCAGGTCGCTTGGGGGAACTGCCTGGACTGAGGACACCATAGGAAGTGGACATGCCGACTGCCTGCCATTTTTGTGTGCTATTTTGGCAATGGCATTTTTGGTCTGGTCAGGATAATTTTGGGGCATTTGAGGCTGAAGAGCCCCATTTCCTGTACTGCCATTTCCATTGCTGGATAATTGTTTTTTGGTATTGTCTATTGATGCAGAGGCTCTGGAGATGTGAGCAATTACATGGCAGGAGTAGTAGTGGTAGTGGTATATGATAGATTACTGTGAATCCTGTTCTCTGTGAAGGCCTCTTGGTCTTCTGTCCCATGGCCTAGGAAGAAATGCTGTTGTTCGTCTCAACAGCTCAGGGATTGAGAACTGCACTGAGGGTTAAACTTTTGCTGAAATATGAGACTGAAGAATAACTGAAGGAATGTATGATAAAATGGGATAAAAGTTGACTATAATACACAGATGGACAAATGGGAAAACACGTGGTTGAAAGGATTGAAATCTACATTATGTCCTAGCCTTAAAGAAAATGTTTACAAGAAGATACATCACTGGCATTTGACACTGGATAAATTTTATAAAATGCATAAAGTTCTTTGAACCTTTCTGGAAATGGGAACAACATGTAGGGAGATTGTATCATGTTAGGTAGACCTCTAAAAAAAAAAGCCAAAGCATTTTGGAGAACTGGACTGTGGGTCTCATATTATGGCTAGAGTAATGCCCCCTTTCTTCCCTTCCTCTGGGGAGAACCAGAGGTAAATTTGGTGGTGGTGGGGTGCATCAGATGGAAACCCCTGCCAGTTGGTGGAAGCTTCAGGGAAGGGGGTTCTTAAATGTGAATGGGCATGAGTGTGTTCACTCCCCCCTCTCCGGGTGAAAGTCAATGGAGGAATTGATCAGAGAAAATAGTGGAGATTGCCTCTGCCGGTGGGTGTTTGTAGTATGTATGAGTAAGGTGAGGAAATTGCTGGGTACTCTGATAATGCTAATTGCTGGTATAGGAAATAACCAGCCTGAGCCTGAGGGTGGGGTGGGGGTCAAACCCATAATTAGATTTGAATCTCTACACTCCTGTAAGTGACCTAAGGACCTCCCTTGAAGTCCATTGACTTAACTGTCACCAATTTGCCTTGACTGTTAGTAGTTCAGATTCTTGTATATAGATAGCAAGAAATAAACTCTTACCGTAGTACTTTTAAACTCTATCATGGCTCCTGACCTGTTGCACCTGACATGGTAACTCAGGATATCTGATTGAGGACAGTCGGTGGCTTCTGGGTCTGGAAATCGAGGCAATGTGTCATGCGGGTGGGGCTACTGAATTCGATTGGCCCTATTCCTTCTGAAACTTTTGTAAGGTCCTGGGGCTCCATTGCTGAGGGTCCATTTTTATTCTCCTTTCACCCAGGGTTTCTAGTTTGAGTTTATATTATTTATTATTTCAGCTCTTGGATTTATATCTGTTTTTGTATTGGATGTTTTATTTATTGTTGTGTGCTGCCAAGAGTCCCCTTTGGGGAGAGGAGATGGAAAGCTACATAAATTTGATTAATATATAAATAAAAAATAAAGTAAGTTTATGCTTACAGTAAATGCATACACAGAATAGAAGGAAAATAAAACCTGTCATAATACAAAACACAACAGCATATCCAGTATTAGGAAGGATCTGTATTATAGCATTCCCCAGGCAATCAAGTCAGTTTATGAAATAGGTTTTCACAGAAAAGAGGAAAACAATGTTCAAGAGGATCCAATGAAGATATTAGTTGCACAGTCTGAGAGATGAGACTGTTATGAATTTTCTAACTGTACTTTCTTATGGTGCAGTTTTGTGCTTAAGCCTTCCTTGTATTGGACCATTATCTTGTCAAACAATTAGAAGCAAAGAACAAGGCTAATAAAAAGGAAAGGAAATTTAGAAATGAAGAAAATTTAGCAGAATTCATTTTGAACTCACAGCACCAGAATATAAGTCTTGGCGTATTCGGGTCTTTTCCCGTGTAAGATAGAGGGTATTTTGGCGACGTTTCGACGAAATCTCATTCGTCATCTTCAGGTGCTTTCAGCTCGGTGCTTCCAGCTCGG
>JANHFT010007115.1:151618-165312 GCA_032467955.1 Pseudoxenodon macrops | reverse complement strand
TCTGAGTTGCTATGGGTAGGAACATAAAGGAGGAGGAAGCAAGGACCTTCTCTGTTGCCAAATATATACAGTTTGTTAGAGTCTGTATCCAAACTGAACACAGTAAGAAACAAACAACTACCAGGAAAAACGAACCCCTGGAGGTAGCATGTCACTCAGAGCAGGGGTGGGTTCTAACTTACCTCGCAGCCGGTTTGCTTCCTCCCGTGCCGCGTGGCCGTGCCTCGTGGGCGCACTCGTGCTTCGCACGCGCACACATGCGCAGTGCAAAAAAATTACCAAAAAAAAGGGCAAAAACAAGATGGCGATGCATGCGCAGTGCTGGAAATTTGGCTTCTGCGCATGCGCAGAAGAAAAAAACCAGGAAACAATTCCCAAAAAATGTTTTTTCAAAAAAAAAAAAATCCCCAAAAAAGATGGCGGCGTCCACGGACCAGAACCGGTTCCGTGATGTCACCAGCGACTTACTACCTACTCTATAGAAGTGGTCCGAACCGGTAGGAACCCACCTCTGACTCAGAGGACCAAAAAAATCAAGAAAACTGTCCATGCTGTCCAGTCGAGTCTTGCTATTGCTGAGCAATTTCATATCCTCCGCTTGGAAGAAAACATGCAGAAATCTGGAGAATGGACTTCATCAAGTGTTCCAGTAACAGGAAGAAAAATAGCTCAGACTTCCCCAAGAAAAAAAAAAGAATGTGTTGGTGATAGGAAACTCACCTCTCAGAGAAACGGAATCAGCAATTTGTACACTAGACAATCTATCGAAGGAAGTAGGTATGTTGTCTCCCAGGAACAAAAATCAAACATGTGACAGAGGGGCTTACCAAAATAATCAAGTCCACATATTATCATCACTTTCTCCTCTTTCAAGTGGGGATGAACGATACAACAAAGAGCCTGACAGCAATGTCAAGAGACTATGAGCAGCTAGGTATGAGGGAACGGAGGATTCTTGAAGTAAACCACTGGTTCAAGGAATGGTGCCATCGAGAGAACTTTGGATTTCTAGGTTTACATTACTTACAGAAAGGGCTTCTGGCAGGGGATGGGCTGCACCTCACAAGGACTGGGAAGAATGTGTCTGGAAAACATCTGAACTAAAACACTTTTTCCCTTTTTTGAAGATTGGAACCATGTCAGCTTTTTTCCAGTCCTCTGGCCATGCTCCAGGAACTCTGAAAGATTTCGTTCAGTGGTTCCAATATCACATCTGCCAGCTCCTTCAGAACCCTGGGAGGTAAACCATCTGGTCCTGGCAATTTGAACTCGTCTAATGTGGATAGGTATTCTCTTACCAGTTCTGTGCCTATTTTGACCTGCATTCCTGTTCTGTCTCCCACAGTGCTGCTTTTGACAGGTTGGGCCATTTTTGCTTTTGCATAAAGACAGGAGCAAAGAAGAAATTAAGCAGTTCTGCTTTCTTCCTGTTGCCTGTCACCTTCTTGTCATCTTCACCCATTACTGGACCAATCATTTCCTTGACTTTCTTCTTGTTCCTTAGATAGTAAAAGAAACCTTTTTTTGTTATTCTTGGCATTTATTGCAAGTGTTAGTTCATTCTGAGCCTTAGTCTTCCTGACTCCATCCCTGCAGATTCAGGCTATGTGCTGGTATTCTGTTCTTGTTATGTACACACCTATACTAATGTCATTTCCCACTCTAATATTCACCCAAATACTTTCAAGAATGCTTTCATCCTTAGTATTGTGTATTTCTGTAGAGGTGTAGTAATTCTTTACATACAATGTAACTCCTCCCCCTCCTTTTGAGTTGGTTCTGTTTCTGTTGAACAATGTATATCCTTCTAGCAGTATGTTCCAATCATGGGTTCCATCCCACTAAACTTCAGTAATAGCAACAATATCATACCTGTCCTCATGTACTAGGATTTCACGTTCTCCCCATTTGTTCCTCAAACTCTTGAGTATTAGTGTACAGGCATCTGAGCCCTTTATGGCTGACCCTGTGTTTGCTTCCTATGTCTTTTGTTTTATACCTGAGTCTCCCTCCCTTCTCACCACTCCCTTACTTGTTGTCTGATTTGTTGGGTTGGGGATTATGCTTTGGGTTTGTGGAATGGGACAACTTGGCGCTGCTAGTTCGGGGCAGCCAACTGTGGGAATTGGCAGATGTGATCTTGGAACCACTGAATGAAATCTTTCAGAGCTCCTGGAGCATGGGGAACTGCCAGAGGACTAGAAAAGAGCTGATATGGTTCCAATCTTCAAAAAGGGGAAAGAGCGGATCCAGGATACTACAGACCAATCAGCTTGAGACCAATACCTAGGAATAACCTGGAAAAGGTAATCAAGCAGATTTGTGAGCACCAAGAAATGAACAAGGTGATTATTAGAAGCCAGCATGGGTTTGTTACAAGCAGGTCATGCCACACAAATCTAGCTGTCCTAGTGGAACAACACTTAAGTATGATCTCGCAGTGTGCTGCAGCTGCCAAAATAGCCAATGCAGTCCTAGGCTGCATCAACAGAGGGATAGCATCAAGAACACAAGAAGTGACTGTTCCCCTAAGATGGCATACTGAACGACGGGTGATTCTTCTCCCACTGACGAACAGCTGATTTTGCCACCAAAGCTGATTATTTGGTGGCTCTGCTCCCTGTTTTTTGAAGGAGAGACTAGGAAGGACCCAATACAACCTTTGGATGATCATGCACCTACGGTTCTGATGGCCTCAATTCTCAGTAAGGAGTGATCGAATGTCTGGCCCTTGCCACCTTTTTCGTTCAGCTGTTTGTTTTTCTTAAGGATGCCTGGGTTTTAATAGCAATTAAAAAAAAAAAATTATTACATAAAATTAAACATACAAACATTCAGGTACAAATACATACACAAAAAGGGGGATACCAAAAGAAATAAAGGGAAAGGAGGAGACGGAATACTATCAAGTGTGGGACTAAATGTATAAATGTATAGAGGAAAGAAATAAAAATCTAAGGGGTGTATAAGAGAGATAAAAGAAATGGAAAGGATGGAAGCCAATGTAAATATGTTATAAAATAAAAATTATAAGTGGAAAAATGTAACAAAAGAATTTTATATAGAAATAAGTAATTATGTAAATAAGATAGAAACCGATGTTAACTGGTGACAGGTGGGGAAGAAGTACCCCCCTTTTTGTGTATGTATTTGTACCTGAATGTTTGTATGTTGAATTTTATGTAATAAAATTTATTGGGAAAAATGCTGAAAAGAAAATAGGAAAAAAATAGAGATATACAGAAAATGGAACCAAAGAAGATGCAAAGCAGTGACAGAAATGCAGGAATCCTGTCAGAAAAACTAAAGCTCAGAAGGCACTAAGGCTTGTCAGAAATGCCCAGCACAACAACACAAAGCTGGAAACATCAAAAAAGGAAGAAAAAATAAGAGACGGTCGGTCGGTCTCTTGCAAGTAGGGAGAGGTGAGCTGCTAATCCCCAAAGGGCCCCGTGTCTCCTCTCGTATTTTATGCCTGTCTTCTCCCAGAAGAGACCGGAAAGGCCCTGCCAGCTGGCTACGCCTGGAAGCAGGAAGCGCAAGATGCCTATGGAGAGAGTGGGGGGTGGGGGGTGAGGGAGAAACTTAGCTAATTTAAGGGAATGCAAGTGAATTCAGTCAAATTACACTCTAGGGTATTGAATTAGTGGAGGTGATCGTGGCATTAGATGTGATCCTTCTCAGAAGATCTGAGGGGAACAGTTGTTCCTTTCTCCCATAAAAGGACAAAGCAGGCTTGATGTTTTTACAGATGGAGGGCCTTAAGCAGATCATTAAACAGCACATATGTGAGCACTTGGAAAGGAATACAACAATTAACCAGAGCTAACGTGGGCTGTTGCCACCACCTCATTTTTATCCACTTTTCTGATTCTGTTTGTACTTGCATAATAGGCTGGGAAATGCAGCAGAAAATCATGTACCTTGACTTCAGCAAAGCATTGAACAAATATTTCATGATGTCCTCACTCATAATAGGGTGAAAGATGGGCGAGATAATATGACTCTTAGGTGGATTCATGATTGGATGAGTAAGTGCACTCGTAGAGTAGTCATAAATGACTCCACATTGAAGGAAGTGGGGTCTGGTGGAGCACCGCAGGACTCCATCCTGCACCCAGGGTTGATGATTTTGGACCTGGATGAAAGGGTTGAGGAGAAGATTGCCAAAATGAAAGATGACACAAAACTAGAAGCAATAGCTAACCCTTTAGAGAAAGAAGGACAGAAAAAGATGCAGGTAAGTTTCATGAATGGTCCATAGCAAGCAGAATGAAATTTAAGAGGGAGAAATGTAACGTTCTGCATTAGGAGAGATAATAAGGAGAGGCACGAGGGTTGGCCAGGGGAGACCTGGCTTGGCAGGAGGACAAAAGAAAGGATTTCAGTATTCTAGTATAGCAAGAAATTGAACATGAGAGCTAGCAGCGTGAGGCAGCTGCTAAAAAGGCAACTGCTATTTTGGGATCCATTAATAGGAACAGAGAGTCCAGATAACAACCAGGAGCGCTTCCACCCTGCTCTGCCTGGCCAGGGCCTGTTTGGAGTTCTAGGTCCAGTTCCGGCCACTGCAGTTTAAACAGGACCTAGAGATGCTGGAGTGAGTTTTAGAGAGGATGCTGGGGAACCAGCAATGAAGTCCTGGGACGAGCAATGCATATTTGGCCGACAGGAAAAAGACTGAGGGGAGATATGGCAGACTTCAGAATCCTAAAGAGCGGTCAATTCAGGGGAGGGAGGGGCTTGTTCTCCCCCACCCCAGAGGGAAAGGCCGGAATCAGTGTTTGAAACTAGAGGAGGGGAGGGACATTCAGGTCGGATATTAGCAGGGATTTCCTGACAATAAGGGCTGGCAACCAGGGGCCCAGTCTTGTTTTAAAATCTAGTCCCGAAGAGACCGGAGATTAGGTGGGCCCTGTTATAGGCCTTGTTCCAGCTTTTAACTGAAGGGGGAAGAGAAGAGAAGCTACCCCATGAAGTGATCCGTTCTATTCTCTGAAGACTTTCAAAGGAGGTTGGACAGCCATCCTCTGAAATGTTTTTGTAGTTCTTGAACCAAGCAGTGGGTAGGACTAGCTGGCCTCTCAGAGTCCTCCCAACTCTCTGATTCTATGTATTGTGTCCACTTTTGGTGGCCACTTCTTTAAAAGGTGACTGTAGAGCCAGAAAAGAGCAGTCCAAATGATCCAAATGTTGAAGCAACTTTTCCTGAAAAAGGGCCACATCCCTTGGTGTGTTTGGTCAGAAGAAGAGGATTGAAGGGGAGGGCAGTGAGTTGACTGGGCAGTCTGTTCCGAATCCCAAATTGGAATTTGTCTTCCAGCACTAATTCTCAGTGAAGATGTTGTAGGACGTCCTCCTTCTGAGGGCTTTCCAAGAAGCTCTTGGCGATTGCTGGATCAAGAGGTTTTCTTGGTTCTCCTTTCTCCCTCAGGGAGTCTCTGGGACTTCCCTGTAGAAGTTCTTCCGAGGGTTCCCTCAGGGACCGACACAGCCTGATCCGCCAAAAGGAAAGCCCCAGCTCTTGCCAAGCAGCTCCAACCTGGAACGCTTCCTCTCCGCCAACTCTCCACTTGGGTCTCTGGCCTATTATTAGTCTTTTTCTTGCCTCCTGGTTTATGAAGGGCTTCTGTTGCTATGGAAATGCCGGAGTCATGAATATGAAAAAGTCAGGCTTTGTAATGTTTGGAAACGCTGCCCTGGTGGGGAAAGTTTGGGGCAAAAAAAAAAAAAAAAGCAACGGGGAGAAACGAGGATGCAAACCCAGGCCAGGTAGGCAGCCGTCCCCATTATGCAAAGGAAGGAGCTGCTGAAGGAAGCTTGGAGGGGTGGAAAAGCCCCCCCTGGGCCTTCCTTGGGGGCCCCAGCCCTGTCCACCAGGCAAAGCAGCAGAGGCCCTTGAAGCTGGTGCTGGCTTGGGATGGTGGGAGGTAGCGGCCCTGATAGATGCTCTCTCCATTGGAATTCTCCCACAGGCTGCTTTGGCTCTGAGATTCAAGGTCTGAATTTCTAGGCAGAGTCCTCTGATCCAGGTTACAATATCTTCCCAATAAGCCCATTTCAACTTACCAGTAGAATAGAATACAGTTGGAGTTTGGAGGTCATCTAGTCCAGCCTCTGCTCAAGCAGGAGAGCCGATACCATCTCAGACAAGCGTCTGTCCAGTCTCTTCTTAAAAGCCTCCAGTGATGGAGCAGCCGCAACTTCTGGAGGCAAGCCCTTCCACTGGTCAATTGTCCTCACTGTGGCAGCCCCTCAAATATTGGAATACTGCTATCATGTCGCCCCAATTCTTCTTTTTAGATTTAAGGAATTCCACTAGAACATGGGTCTGCAACAGAGGTGGGTTCCTACCGGTTCTATCTGGTTCTATAGAGTAGGTAGTAACTCCACGATGATGTCACAGAGCCGGTTCTGTCTCTGTGGGCGCTGCCATCCTGGATTTTGCTTCCCCAAAATATGGTAAATGTTCTGAGCTTCGGTAGTGTTGGAATCTAAGATTCAGTCATTAAAAAAAAAAAAACCTTCCTGCTACGAAAATCCAACACCATCACTCAAGAACCAAAATCCATTATCAGCTGAGGAAAAACTGCCACCAGATTAATAGGTCATCTGGATCAGATGGATGGCATACCAAATAGATACCAGACATGAAAGCCAACACAAGCAAGCTGAATAAGGTAGCGATCCCTCTCGGCCAGAAGACGGGCAATTAAAATAGCTGTGTTCGAATTCACTGACATCTCTCCAATGTCCCAACCAACGTTCTGTTTAGTCTATCCGTATCTACGTGTTAGACAGGAAAGCCAGATTATGCAAATCAAAACAGAGGAAATAGAGCCCAGAGTATATGGAAAACATTTGCTGATTACCTAACGTGTTTCAAATAAGACTCTAAAAGGCACTGAACTTTTAAGGTAGATACACATCCAAGCATTTGATTAGCTTAAATTCATTGGCTTTATGTTGTACTGTACGAGACATCACTGAATTTGCTAAAATAGACATATTACAGGTATTCTAAACAGCAGCCAAAAAACCTGAAGAGCAACACTCTTGTCTTTGATCTGTTTCCTAAATTAAAAACATGTTTACTGGTCCAAATGAGAAATTCATATATACATACGCACACACACACATACACAAAATAAGCATACATAAACGCCATATGCTTTAAAAAAACCATTTGTTGCAAATAGATTTTCCTGTGCATTTATTGCCAGACCCATCTGTCAGAAAAGAATATTTTCTTAGAATCTGCAAGGGAAACAACCCACTCGTTGTTTTTTTTAAAAGAAGAATGTAAGTTCTTCAAAACAAACTCTTCTCAAATGTTTACTTCATTTCTCGCTTACCTGAGAAGTTGACTCTACACAGTTCACTGGTTCGGAATTTGCAGCCTAATCAGAAGCACGTTCTGATATATTTTCCCCCTCCCTCTCTTTCCCTCTCTTCCTCCTTCCAACCTTTGGAAAGATTTGTAAAAAAAATAAAATAATAATGGTGTCACTCGTTCTAAAATATTTTTCCTGCCAAGATAAGAATCTTTTCGGATGATGTATAGATGTTTTTGATATCTAGGACCCAAAGGGAAAGTACCTTTGATTTCCACCACTAAAATAACGACAAGTATTGTGTCTTCTCATTACATACACTGGAAGTTAAAAACTTATTAACATCAGATGCATGCATTTATTTATAGAGTTATTTGTAGACTGCTTCATCCGATGATCCCAGGCAGCTTATATCCCAGAAAAGAACATGCCACACAACTATAAACATCAGTATAAAATTATATGAGCTACAAACTGGTTGCCATCAAACCATCTTCTACCCTCTGGGCTGAAAGGACACATCATAACAAAAGAGAGAAGCTAGGACTGAAATAGCTGACTTTAAAAGCCTTCAAATCTCACAGGGAGAATCTGCGGCATGCTTTAAAAAGGGCTTTATAGATAGGACATTGAACCTGGATGTCTACTGACAGCCAGTGTGGGTTTATGACAATTCACCATGGCCAGCTCCCTGCGGGGAAAGAGTTACACTAACATGAAAGAAATGGTGGCACAGAATAATTAAAGAAAGGATGCAAAAGGAGGGACAGAACGAAATGTGAATGACTACAATTAAAGTATTTATTTACGGTGACTTGTCCTGTGGCCACGGTAAGTTGTCCCGTTCTGGCTAATGCAACTCCTGGGCTAACTCTGTTTAGCCTTGGGATGCTTAGAACCTGATCTGACCATGATAAAGACTGAGAGTAACGCCCTTCGCCTTCAGAAATGAAGCCAGGTCCTAACTTATGTCTCCCTTTCCCTCTAGTTTTCTTCAAACCATCTTTCACGATGGCTTAAAAATAAACCAAAGGTCTGTGTAGAAAATCACAAAGCTCCAACAACATACATACAGCAGATCTAGTTTGGACAAGCGCTAGAGATTGGTATAATAAGGAACTTCTGACTTATCCAAACTTTGCTACACCGATACCACTGCATACTAAATGAAATCATTTCTAATTACTTATTGAGATTTCTGTGTTTTTTTTCCAGGAGGGTTAAGCTTCCTTCCCACAGTCATCAACGTTTGGGGAGCTGCCTTCTCCTTGGTGTAAATGCGATTGCTTTGAGCCTAATTAAACGTAGAAATGATGGCTTTTCAAGAGGGGAATAAGTAAGGAGAGCATGTCTCTTGATTGGCCAAATTTGTACATGAAGATACATTCCCAAAGGGTGTCAAGAGGTATATTTTTATACCCAGTCTGCAATACTTTAAGCGCACTATTTTTGTCCCCTCTTTAGTCAACCTCAAAAATCATCATGAGAATTATGACGGTCTGCTCCCCCTCTGGGAAATAAAAGGAGCATTTAAATCTAACGCATTGCATTTATTACGATTAGGATATTAGGGTGACTTTTTAAAGAGATGCTGACAGTCCCATTTCAAATTGCTAGTTCCCAAGTGAAAAACGTACAGCAAAACCAGGGGATTTCTCCTAAGCTTCTATGTACTGATTAAAGAAATCCAAAGGGAAACCCCAGATGCCTGACATAATTAGCAGTTAAATAAAAATGCCAGGCATGTGTTACAGAAACAGGGGACTGGAAATGGTCCAGTCAGAATTCACTGTCAAGCACAACAATAAATCTTAGTTGTTCAGTCACTCAGCTCCATATTCAGGAACCGGTTTACAGCATACATTTTAAAGACGTAACATGGCTAAATAAGTTGCTTGATTGTGGTAACGGATTCAGACAGCGAGGAGGATGCAAGTGATCATCTGTTTGCAAGGAATATAAATCCTTCCATTTCCCCACCATCAAGTCAGAGCTGAAGAAGCTTCTTGGATGAGAAGCGAAACATCTTCAAAAGAAAAAAAACAAGAAGGTCCAATTCAGAGGTGGGTTTCAGCAGGTTCTGACCAGTTCTAGAGAACCGGTAGTGGAAATTTTGAAAAGTTCGGAGAACCGGTAAATACCACCTCTGACTGGTCCTGCCCCCTGTTTATAGTCTGCCTCCCGAGTCCCAGGTGATCGGGAGAAAATGGGGATTTTGCAGTAATCTTCCCCTCGAGTGAGGAGGGAATGAAGATTTTGCAATATCCTTCCCCTGCCACTCCCATCAAGCCACGTCATGCCCACCAAGCCACACCCACAGAACCAGTAGTTGTTTTTTTTTAAATCCCACCACTGGTCCAGTTGCCTTCTGAAAAAGCACCTTTGGGACAATCATGACCTGGATGACTGAGAATCTCTACAGATTTTTGGAGTCCACCTTGTAGCTTTCAGAGTACATAAGTTTAAGATAAGGTTGAGATATCACCTGGTCCTCTGATATTTCAGCTCAATCCTCAGCGCCTTACAGTGAGTTTGCACAGTCTTTTTAACTTATTTACCTCACAGCGCTCCAAAGCAACTCTTAGCAGTTACTGAAATCATTTTCCCCCCCCAGCTCAATCGTAAATATTGATCTCATTGTCATTCTGATGTGTCCAACCCAAATATGATTTGCCTAACATGCAAATCTGGCAGTATTGGGTTTAATCAATAAACTACTAGACAAATGGGCTGTTTCGTATCTGGGCTGCACCGTATCTGGATGACAATGAGATGGTGGCAACAACAAAAAAAATCCACTATGACCTGCAGGATATGCTTAAATCACAAAACAAATCCTCCCCAAAAACTCAGGTGCATCTTATACTCCGAAAAATACAGTAGTTTTTTTTAATGTAGATGTAGTTGCGAATAAAGTGTGCCAGCCTAGATGAGAGTCTATTGCACTCCCCAAAAGCCAGTTATTAATTAAAGAAATACTGAAAAAAATATCTATAACGTGTCCGTGTGCGCAGAAGCAAGCCTAATTTACCATTTTTGCTTCAGCCAAGATTGGAGAGCAATAATGATTCTTTTTTTTTTTTTGCAATGAGATTTCCTGAAGAATTAATTACCATTTGGGTCTTTCAACCTATTGGCTCTGCTGTAAGCCATTAGCACTCAGCTGGTCATTAAACATTAGGAAACGTATTTGGTCTTTTTTTGTACATTCCCCAAGCATCTGTTTTGGTTCAAAATTCTAGGCCGTCGTTTAATTGAGGGCATGCACAAGTATTGTTTGTAACTGGCACCAATGCAGTCGGAGCCTGGAATCCAATTTCATGATGCCTTTGTCTTGTCACCACTGAGAATTTAGTCGAATCTCTTCCTGGAGAAAGTTACCAAATGTATAGTGTCTTGAGAGATTCAGCAACTAAAGATGTGAAAGTGTTTGTGTGTGTGTGTGTGTGTTTGAGTGTGTGTGTGTGTGTTGTAGCATCTGGCATGACACAATCTATTCCTGTAAGCTGTCTTAGGTTGATAGGTTATAACTTGCGTGGTCTTAATTTATGTTTAGAAACTCAGAAATATTCACTGAAAATGGTGCTGATTTTTCCCCTCTCCAATAAAGGAAAATATTTGTAGCTCAGGATTGACACATAAGGAGTCCTTAGTGCTCTCTGAGCTTGGTTGTTTTATTGCAGACGTTTCATGACCGAAACTAGGTAACATCATCAGTGCTAGAAGGTAGCAAGGTTTGCGGAGTGGAGAGGAGGAGGAGGAGGAGGAGGAGGAAGAGGAAGGGAGGAGGTCCTTGGTGCTCTCTGAGCTTGCAGACATTTCATTACCCAAGTAGGTAACATCATCAGTGCTAGAAGGGAGCAAGGTTTGTGGACTGAAGTTGGGAGAGGGGGAGGAGGAGGAGGAGGAAGAGGAAGGGAGGAGGAAGACTGTGGGATCTTTAGTGCTCTCTGAGCTTGAAGATGTTTCAATAACCAACTAGGTAACATCATCAGTGCTAAATCTTCTTAACATTTTCACTCAGTTACTAGAATTGATTTCTGTTCATGTGCTGGACACATGCAGAAATCCACCAGTTACTGGAATTGCTTTGTTAAGAAGAACCATGTTGCCTTGTTGTTTTGAGAAGGGACAGCTGTGTTCACTTTGTTCCATAAATCTATTTTTTCTCAAGGCCAGCTAACTTCCCAGAAATGAATTGTCTAATAACTAGTGTTAGCAGTAAAAGCTGTGTTTTCTCACAGGAAATGTCTAAAACTGCCCTAAACCATCTAAAAAAAAACACCTATACTGTTAAAATGACCTCTCCCCAAGTATAACCAGCTTTTGCACAACCTTATCATTTTGAGACCTTTAAACTCTTACCCTAATGTGGGGATTAGCTAGCAACCACTCTGGAGGTGGGTTTCAGCAGGTTCTGACCAGTTCTGGAGAACCGGTAGCGGAAATTTTAAGTAGTTCGGAGAACTGGTAAATACCAGCTCTGACTGGCCCCACCCCCATTTATTCTCTGCCTCCCAAGTCCCAGCTGATCAGGAGGAAATGGGGATTTTGCATTAACCTTCCCCTGGAATGGGGAGAGAATGGGGATTTTGCAGTATCCTTCCCCCAGGAGTTGGGAGGGAATGGAGATTTTGCAGCATCCTTCCCCCAGGAGTGGGGAGGGAATGGGGATTTTGCAGCATCCTTCCCCTGGAGTGGGGAGGGAATGGGGATTTTGCAGTATCCTTCCCCCAGGAGTTGGGAGGGAATGGAGATTTTGCAGCATCCTTCCCCTGGAGTGGGGAGGGAATGGGGATTTTGCAGCATCCTTCCCCTACTATGCCTACCAAGCCACACCCACTAAGCCACACCCACAGAACCAGTAGTAAAAACATTTTAATCCCACCACTGAACCACTCGCCCTTGTTTGAAACATAATCGTCCTTTCCATTCTCCCTGTATTCTTTTTTTCACTCATAGGGTAAGAAATCCTGCCCCCAGCCTAAGCTTGGAGGTCTACCAAAGCCATATTTGATAAACATACAACGTGATTCTCCACCGGGCAGTCAAAAGTCTCTCTGAGACTCGAAAGAGAAAATAAAATATTTTGTTTCGTTGTGTTTTCAGCCGGGAACTAAAACAGCTCTGGAAAACAGATGCCTTTAAAACTCACATTTAATAAATTGTGAACTTTGAAATATGTATCGAAGACAGCAGGGGTGAGTTCCGGATATTTTTGTTGCCGGTTTGCTCAGGGTTTGCATGTGCACTCATGAAGCGCGCATGCAGCAATTGAAAAATCCCAGATGGCGGCACCCACGGAGACACCGATGGGAACGGCTTTGTGACGTCATTGGCAAGTTACTACCAGTTCTGTAGAACTGGATAGAACCAGTAGGAACCCACCTCTGGAAGACAGCAAGGTGGGCAACCAAAATGGAGCCCAACTTCTGCCAAGTTCTCATTGACAGCTGTACCAAGAGCTTTCCGAAGGAAAAGGTAAAGCACCAAAGTTTCAGAATTTGGGGGGTTAAGGTCTTCAAAGCACATTCACCGGGGGGTCGGAGGAGTGCCATCAGCTAGGCCAATACAGCAGTTGACGGCAGACATTTTCTTCGTGTGTAATGCCTAAGGCTTTGTCTGTCTCCAAGGACCAGCATTTAATGGTCTGCTGTAATGTTTTCCATTGCAGTTAATTTTTATTCAGTCTGTCCTCTCCTGGATAGTGACAGCTGTTCAAATGTAAGCAACTTTTGCTTTCACACATTATCAAGTGCTGAAGGACTAAAGGACATGAAATGGAGAAAGGTTACAAGAGAAGGGCAGTTTTTATGCCCCGTATTGGATGGGGTTCTGAGGCGGAACTTTGCAAAAGTCTGCATTTGTCGAAGAACAAGGAAAGGGAGATGTGATTTCAGTTTTGCCCTTCTACTGATGATTCTTATTCTCTAATAAGATATTGCAAGGTTCCTCTTGACTACATTCATAGATTCTCAACTGGCACTACTCATTGTGAATGAAGTATAACATTTTTATAACCTTTTGACCCCTAACTTTTATGTTAAAATCTTCCCACCGTAGCCTGACCAAATTACCTCACATTTTAGTGTTTGGTCTAATGGTTAAGGCACCAGGATAGAAAGCAGAAGATTATGAGTTGTAGTTCAGTCTTATGCATGAAAGCCAGCTATGTGATTTTGGGTCATTTCTCTCTTAGTCCAATCCATCTCACAGGGTTGCTGTTGTGGAAAAAAATAGTAGGTGAGAGAGAAAAAAAGAAAGAAAGGAAGGAAGGAAGAAAGGAAGGAAGGAAGGAAGGAAGGAAGAAAGAAGGAAGAAGAAGAAAGGAAGAAAAAAGAAAAAGAGAAGAAGGAGAGG
>JANHFT010007115.1:80094-92502 GCA_032467955.1 Pseudoxenodon macrops | reverse complement strand
TTCCTTATTCTATTCTAATTCTCTACTCTATTCTAACTATTCTACTCTTCTCTAAATTCCTTATTCTATTCTAATTCCCTTCTCTACTGTACTGTACTGTACTGTATTCTACTCTACTAAATTCCTTATTTTATTCTAATTCCCTACTCTACTCTACTCTACTCTACTCTACTCTACTCTAAATTCCTTATTCTATTCTAATTCCCTTCTCTACTGTACTCTACTCTAGTCTAGTCTACTCTACTCAATTCCTTATTCTATTCTAATTCCCCACTCTACTCTACTCTACTCTAGTGTACAGGTCCTTTCCCCAGATATTAAGTTTGCTCAGTAAAACCATTTTTCCCTATATATGTTTTTTTTCCACTTCACTTTCCTCCATTCCACCTGACAGCCATCCTAATTCACTATTTTCTCTGCTACTCTGGGTTTGACTCTGAGCGCTCTTCCACTCCTTCTTATTCCATCTTGGCTCTCCATTTCCATCCCAGCAGACCAGCATTGTCTTCGTTTGTTGCAAATGCTCTTATACTCAAGGATATGACCAAACAAACAGATACAGAAGCAACACTGAAGCTGCCTAGATAAACCGAAGGGAGCTCTTTGTCTTAAAGAGGATCTGTAAGCTAGATCTAAATAAACACTGTACTTAAGCAAAGGTTATAATTTCACATAACGCTGATAATTAAGATAGGCTTGATAAAGTGATCGTTAAAATTTGTCTTTATCTTTTATAAAAACCATGAACCAAGGTGGCTTAGTCTGGAGCAAATGGTACATCTAAAATAATCTAGCTAGAGAACTCTGCATGGCTTTGGACAAAATAATAATAATAAAATGTTGCATTTACTGAAAAATCTACCTAAAATGTAAGATCTGTTAATATCTGTTTGGTGGAAATGTAGGAGAAGAACCATTTTTTCCCATTGGTCCTCTGATCTAAAACTCAGTAAACCAGTAATGCTTTTTAGATTTTTTTGAAAGGATCTTCCATTACTAAATAAAGTTGCTTTTTATGTAACTTGATATGAACATTTTATACGTCCAAATTAAAAAAAAACAGATGCTATTTATTCACAGGTTATTCTTGTGTCTTTTATCTGTCTTTGGTCTAATTGGTTGGTTGTGTTGTTCCACTTTATTGTTGCTAGCTTTCAGTCCACAACGTGGGGGCAAACTGGGTATAGGAATATAACAAAGGAATAATAAATGCAGATGTCCTTCTGAAACGGAACTTTTCAACACCTTCACAAAAGTTCCAGTGTTTGACAAAAAAACTATCAGTTGGGATATTTATAACTAGTTTGTGACATTACCATAAACCATGAAGCAGAGTTCATAGGCTGGGAATTTAATAGTTTCTGGGGTTTGTAAGGATGCGTACATGTGTGCATCTGTGTGCGTGCATGTTTAATATTTTATTTACTAGGTAACAAGCATCTCCATTTCTCGTTCCGAATAACAAAAACAGTTGAAAAGCCGTTTCCATCCCTGCCTGCATTAGCCACACGTACATTTTGCACAGCAGGACATTCTGCTGTTCCTGTTCCTGAATCAAAGTGAAGTTTAATAATGAGCACTGCGGATGCCTCGACAACACTTCCCATTAAACAAGGAAAAGGAGCAAGTTTACTGTTAGTGTAAGCCTGAAGAGCAGTGGGGCCCTAAGCAGTCCTTTGAGGTTCCTGTGGTGATGGATGGATCTGCCAGCAAAAGGCAGGACGAGTACAAATACTATGACCCTCCTGCACATCCAGACACTCTTTGCCGTGCCAGATTTAGAAAATACGAACTACTTTGGGTGACACCATTCCTATTCAATTATTTCTGCTCAAAAATAAAACGTCATGCAACCGAGAAGTGTTTTGTCCTTTAGGATTTCTTTTCCTTCAAGTGAAGAGTCGAAAAGAAGAAGGGAGATAGAAAGCATCTGGCTTTAGAGCCCTGGGGTCATTTCACTCTTCTCTCTGTAGGATCAAACTTCAGCTGGAAAGTTCTCCTTGAACCTTTGGTCATCTGATAGACGAATTACTCGGAAATGCTTGCAGGTAGGGGAGGCTGGAAAATGTTGGCTATTTTTGGGTGACGGGGAAGGGGTTGGAGGTCCCATGAAATCAGCACTGATATACAGAATGAATTATTGTATCTTCAGGTAGCCTTACTAGTTGATCCCACATACATGAAGGCCTGATCCATTATTTCTCTAGGGAAAATACCCAGAGCTGTTCCTATTGCATCAATATTATCTCATTGTTCAGGGCTGTCTGGCTTGATCTAAGTGGTTTGTATGCATCCTTGAAGCCCTTAGTAGCTTGTACTTCCTTAACCTTAAAAAAATAGTGTTTGTATGTGTGTTCTATTTTTCACAGAGTGTTAAAACTTGGACAACAAGCCTGTTGACCCATATTGGTCATGTACTACATCTGTTCTATTCAGGTGAGATGGATCTTAGGAAGATTATCCCAAAAGAGGCTGGCATCTGGAATTAATTGTATCGTAACAAGTCAAAGTAGACGTGGTATGGAACAACCTGTCAACTCGCAAAGCATTTCTAGTCTGCTCTCGAGTTGTCCTGAGAAGAAAGGGGGGCAAAACTTTGGACAGTGGGGATGGTATAAAAGAGACCTGGGAAGTTAAAAGATATAAAGAAATGAAAATGATATAAAGGGGGGGGTAAGATATTGTGATAAAGGAATCGTATTATGATATGCAAAATTTATATGTAAAAATGAAATGTGGAAATCAATTTTATGGAAAATAAAAAACTTTTTGAAAAAAAAGAAGAAGGTGAAGGAAAATGAGAGATCTGAAAAGAAACCAGCATAGTTGCACAAAGGACTCTCTGATAAATGGAAACACAAAAAGGAGGAGTATAAAAAAATGAAAGAGGGGAACATATCTAAAGCTCAGTATCAGCAAATAGCCCAAAGTTGCAAATATGAAGTCAGGAAAGCTAAGGCTCAAAATGAAACAAAAAATAAAAATAGCAAAAAACTTTATTTCAACATGTAAAAAAGCAATGGATGGAAACTAATGAAGAAGAGAAATAATCTTGAAGTAAAGAGAAATTTCCTGACAGAATAATTAAAAAATGGAGCAGCTTGAAATGAGATATCATGGGTGCTCGAACAATGGAGGTTTTTACGATGAGATTGGACAACCATTTGTCTGAAATGGTATAGGATTTCCTCCAAAGTCCCTTCCAAATCTGTTACTCTGTTGTTTTATGACTTCCCCAAAAATTTGTCCTTTTTCTCTGGTGTCACCTACCTTCCGCAGTGGAGATGGTTCCTTCTGCACAGGGAGGACAATCATAGCAGCAGATGATCTCCCCTTCCCGAGCTACCTTCATAAATCCAGGATGGCAACTTTCCACACACCTGGAAGGAGGCAGGGGCTGAAGAGAGAAAGGAAAAGACTCAGAAAATGAACTCCTTTTCAGAAAAATGGCAAATGAAAAAAGGATTGTTGATCTCCAGTTTAAGGTTTAGCTTTGAGTAATGGGAACCCTGATTTTGACACCTTCAGTGGAATAAAATAAATATTAATCCCACCTTCTTCAGCATTTCCACCTGTGCAATACTCTTCTGGTTAATGGTCAATTTCAAATTCTGGGATGCCTCATTTTTTAGACTCCCAGATTTCACTCTCTTGACAGATCGGTTGGGGAAAACGATCCAGTTCACCATGTCCAGGTCAGCTGTCAGATCTCCTTTCTGATCCAAATACACTCCTTCAATGGAATTGTTTTGAAATTGAGAGCTTTGAAGGAAGGGATGAAGCTGGAAAGGACAGGAAAAGAGGAGACTCAAAAAGACATCAGAAGTTCTTTGTCTCTGCTGGGAGGGATATGAAGATTTCTCTCTGTTCAAAAACCCAGTTCTATTTTGAGTTTCCAACTTGATTAGGAGTTTATGAATAAGAGAGAAACAATAACAGCTGCAAACATTATATTTAACTATGCAGATTAGAACTATGAATATAAAGGATATAAATTTTGACATCCGATCATTTTCCTGTTCACATCTCTTTCTCACAGCAGTGCTGATAAACAATTCCTCTAAAGGAAACAACCTATTATTTTTCCTTAATATTTCATTAATCTAAAAATATTTTTGTGGTTTTGATTTTTCTTTCACTTGAGGTTTATTCTGTTATTATTTTCCCTTGTGTGATTTGTTGCCTTATTGAGGTAGGTAGCTTCCCGTTTTCTACCTTCCTTTATTGTTCATCAGGATCTTCAGTGGTGAAGACCAGTCCTTATTAGAGTTTCAGGAGAATTGAATTTTTCAGAATAGCTAACCAAGGCATTAACTTACAAAACTAAGTTCAAGAAACAATGTCTAATGGAAAGGAAATACCTGCCAGCCCTTCAGTCTCAGAGCCTCCCCCTTGATGTTCCTGTTCCTCACTGATCTCTTAGATGTGGAGATAAATGCTGCATTTAAGGCCCTTCCCAAAGCCCAGGTGGTATCATAAAGAAGATAGCTGTCCAGAGCCAGGATTTGATCAATCACCTCTTTCCTCAAAGCCTCCAGTTCTTCGGTCTGTCTGCAACGTCTCCAGACTTTCACAGAAAAGGCATCCTTAGTGGATGAACATCTAAAGGTTTTCTTTAAAAATGTAGTCATGATTTGATTCAAGATAACAAAAGCATCATAGTTTCCCCATTTCTTTTCCTTTATCAGAAAGGAAAAAATGCCACTAACCTGTTTCATGTAGTACATAATATACCTCAAATCGAGACTGAGATCCCCTTGAGCTGTGGTGATCCACACTTTATCTGTGAAGTCCAGAAGGGCTGTAAGTACCTGATGTATAATGTTAATTCCTACTGAGAACGAACTAGGCTCTGAGCCATAAACAAAGACATTAACTTTTGTCAATGTGTAAATGTCTCTTGCTTTGAAAAGCCCTTCAGCAAGATTGATTGGAAAGCTTTGATATGTAATTGCACAAATGCCATTTCTTAACATCAAAGAAGACATTGTCCTGAAGAACCTCTCTCCCTGGTCAGTTTCTGGAAAAACAAGAGCAACCAAGGTCCACTTGAAATGGAGGAGAAGCTGGACCATCCCTGTGTATTGGATGCCTTCAGCCGGGAGCATTGGGTAGAAGAAAGGAAAATGAGTTTTATCCTCCAGAATTTTGGAAGCAAAACTATAACTGATCTGAAAGAAATGGAAGATGGTATTTGAAACCTAACAAGCAAATTGCAAGTCTTATCGTTTCACATAAAAAAGCCCTCTTCTTTTCATTTGCAGTAGAGGGCCTCTGATTCAAAGTTGAGTGAGTGAAAACTGTCTCCCCAAGAAAGACACACCTGAGGTGTTTTGTAGGTGCCCAACATGGTGGACATCTGGATGGAGATCCCAGTCTCAGCCTCTTCCAGAAGAGCCACTGTATTTCTCTGCCTTCCACACCTGTAGTTGGGCACATTGGCCTCTCCGTCTGAAAGCAGGTCCAGCAAAGGATCTGTAGTCATTTCCACCTTGAAGAAGTTCTCATAAATATTATAGCCCAGGGTGATGTTGGGTAATAGATGGTAATTCTGGTTGATGTCATCCATAGCAAAAAGGAAGGGCAAAATTTTCCAAAAATATTTGGATGTTTTTCTACAGGCATGAACATATCAATAAAAATTACATTTAACATTTCTTTCATAATAATATTTTTATTTCTCTTAATCAGAATTATTCTTCCAAATATATTGTAACTTTCCAAATAATTATTTTAGGAAATAATATTTTTTAAAAATCTTTCTGTGTTTCTAAGACATTTTCCCAGTTGGTTAAACTAACACCACCTTATTTGCCTGTGTTAGTCTTCAGACATCTAATCCCATATTTGATTGTTATTTCCTCTTTCTTAATATTAACCAGATGTCTAAATGAAACTATTTATTATTACTTATTTTATATTCTAGATATTTTTGGAGTAGAGCAAGGAGTTAAGGGAGACTGAAAATGTGTCCCACCATTCAAAAGAAGTTAAAGAAGTTAAACACTCTGTCAGTGAAGGTTTAACCACTGTTGGATGGACTTTTGTTAGGTTTTTCTTCTTATTTCTTGTCTCTTTTCGTGTTTTATTTTTCCCTTTTAACTTGTATTTGAAAAACACCCAGTATCACAAAGCCAATGATTTATACAAATAAATAAATAAATCAACCAAAACATTAATCAACAACTATAGTAAAACAATATTTTCATTAAAAAAAGTTCATTTAGTCCCGGACATGGAATTGCAAATAAGAATAAAGCAAAATTCAAAATGCATGAATGTGCATTCACATTCACTGGGGCTGTTTCATCCCAGCAGTAAATTTGGTGAGGCAAAATATGATAGAATTATCTCATCTCCAATGCAGAATGAAAGTAGCAGAAAATGACAGAATCGTTAGAAAGGAACTGATGGGTCATCTAATCCAACCCCCTTCTCAAGCAGGAGACCCTATACCATTTGAGGCAATTGCTTTCCCAATCTCTTCTTGAAAACCTCTAGTGTTGGAGTGCTCATAATGTCTGAAGTCAAGCAATTCCACTGATCAATCGTTCTAACTGTCAGGATATGTCTCCTTAGTTCTCAGTTGGATTTGTCTTTGATTATTTTCCTTCTATTGCTTCCTGTTCTAGCTTTAGGTGCTTTTGAGAATAGGTTGACTCCCTCCTCTTTCTGGCAGCCCCTTAGATATTGGAACCTTGCTATCATGTCCCCCATAGTGCTTCTTTTCACTAGACTAGAACTACCCAATTCCTGCAACCCTTCTTTATTTTTCAGACTCCAGTCCTCTAATCATTTATGTTATTATTCTCTGCACTCTCACACAATCCCTCTTTGCTTGGATCAGGAGTTCCCCCAGAATCCAGCTAAAGCTCAGAGATGAGGTAGAAGGGAGAGGTCTTTCTGTTCCTCCGTGTTCCACGCTCTAGCTCTACTCATAGGATGGGAAGGAAAGTGGTTGGGGAAAATATTTGATTTTTATACTTTTGAGCTCAAAATGAGCTTTGCTACCTATAGAGTCAACAATGATTTGACAAAACCAAATCAGGTAGAAAGTTAGCAAAAAGAGAAGATAAAGAGGAGAGCACTTATATTTTCATATGGCTGGAACAGAAAATATTCATTGTGAATTTAGTGACTCTAACAAAGTGCAGGATGACTGACGTACGCGGAGAATTTTGTTGAAGGACTTCTGTCAAAGGTTAATAGTTCAAACCAAGCATTCCTTGCAGAAACGATACCATTAATGAAATAATCTCCTGACTTGTAATGATGCTCTGGGTCCACTTCACTCTGCTCCAAAGTCAGAAGACATTTTGCTTTGCACATCCCACAAGCTTCTGGTAGCCACACAAGAAGCATAAGGAGAAGCATCAGCAACATGATTTGTATTTCTGACTGAGCCTTTTCTGTGGCACCTTCATTGTAATGAAAAATGAGATGGAGAGAAACAGACACAATCTGAGTCCACTCAAGGGATAGAAACACAGTCCCTGCTTGTCCTGAAACCACCCCCAAATCCTCTTTCAATCTCCGGAGCCATTGATGCACTCAGCTTTTCTGACACAGACTCCATCCTATTGTGCTTCTGAGTTTGATTTTGACATCAAAGCACCTTCTGACATGTTTTCATCTTCAGAAAGATTGCAGAAAGCTCTCTAGGTACCTGACATAAAGTCACCAAATAAATAAGTACTTTCTGGATAATTGGAAGGAAGAAAACTTCCTAATCCCTTAACAGGTCTGCAGGCTGGTGCCCAAAGGGAGAACTCACAGGTGTGGCTCCAAGCTTTGATAATGGGGCAGAATTGGAAATTAGAAATTTGGCACACTAACCAATAAAAAACTTTTAGAGAATCCAGGGACAATGCAGGATCAAGATGAGCCATGGTGGCAAAGTGATTAAAATGCAGCATTGCAGGCTAATTCTGCTGACTGCTGATTGCCAGCAGTTCAGCAGTTCAATTCTCACCAACTCCAGGTTGACTCAGCCTGCCATCCTTCTGAGGTTTCTAAAATGAGGACCCTGATTGTTGGGAACAATATGCTGACTCTGTAAACCCATTAGAGAGAGCTATAAAGCATTGGAAAGTGGCATATACCGGTAAGTCTAAGTTTTATTGCTATTGCTATCAAGAGGGATATGGCCTTTTAGCATGGCTGTACCCCATATTAATAGGGATTTGTATGTACCATATATTAATACAAATTTGTATGTAGCACATATTTTATAAGAATTTGGTTAGGCTTTCTTTTTTAGGGAAAGTTGCTGATTGGTTTATAGGTAGCTGTGGATCCCATTTAGAGAGGAATAATTAGTCCTTGTTTAGAGAAAGACAAACAACATGGCACGAGCCAGCACAACAAGGGAGGGTCTTTGTTCACCTTACCATTAATGATGGTAAGACTCTGTCTGATGATAAGTGCACAAGATCAGTTGAGACTATTGTGTCTGTTCTAGACTTCCTGCTGCGTAGCAACCTCCCTGCCTGAGATGCTAGAGGCTGTTAGGGTTTGGCTGGTGAGATGTCCAGGCTTATGGGCTTGGGAACTTCCATTTCCATCCCTGAGGTTGACCTCAAAAACAACCCAGGAGTTCAAACCACCATGGTAGCTATGGGCCTTTCTCAGTTGGATTGTGAATGAATCCAACTAAAAACAATGATCACACACCACACACAATTTTTTTTGTCAGAGCAGTGGCAACATGATCTGAAATCATGTTTTCCTTTCCCCCTTCCCTTTCCCTTGTCTTGGTCAGATCGTACCCTGGTGACTGTAATCTTCACCTATGTTCCCCTCCTTTTGTAGACAGAAACAATCTGCCCCCTGTCTTATGGATTCAGTAAGGTTCCTAAGGAGGATATGGGGTATTCCTATGGCCCTGCTTCATACCCAATGCCTGGAATGGGAGGAGACGTGAAACTTTTACAGGATCATACCTATGTGACATCTCTTGGCTTGTCACTACTGTCATTCCATGTGGTTCACTGAGTATTTGAGGGAGCTGAAAATGATCAAGAAAAATCTAGAGCACCACTGGAGGTAAACCAAGGATGGTCACAAGTCAGAGCTGCTACCTACATCATGGCAATAAGAGTAGCAAAATATCAATATTTCTCACTCTTATAAAGTGTCACCCTACAGTCCTGTTCAGAGTTACCTGGTCCCTTTTTGGAAATGGAAACTCGCAGTGCCTCTTCAAGGCTCTGCTGAGGAATTTTCAATGCACCTGGCAAAAAACTGCTTGTCTCATTTCTGATTAGGAGACTAAGCATGGTGCAGGTCCTTTTATGATTTCCAGGGAATAGACATATCAATTTATCTGGGAATAGTCTGATGTTATTGGCCCCAGAGCAAGGGAATAAGATCCTTGAGACTATAAGCATAGAAACCTGTGAATTAGAGCTATGAAGACTGCCTCAGAGATGACATATGGATGGGTTCTTGTCAGTGGTCGGTTTCTCTTACCAGTTCGGAAGTGCATGCATCATGTCGGAAGTGCACGCTTTGCGTTACATCCGGGTTCTTACACACTGCGCATGCGCAGAGGGTTCTTTGCCAGTTGCTTTCCAGCAGCTGCAAATGAGGGACCAGTTCGGGGTTCAGTGACTGGGGCCAAATTTCCACCACTGGTTGGCACAAACCGATGCGAACTGGCAGCAACCCATCACTGGTTCCAGTGCTGCTTCATGCATCATTAAGAGAGGAGGGTGTTCTTGGCACCTTTAAAAAAGTCATTGTTGCAGTCACTTCTCAAGAGGCTGGTGCTGGACCCCATAATTTTGGACAATTGCCCCTTGGCTCCCACCTTTCTTAGAAAAGGAATGTGGTGGAGAAAGTGATTGCCCTAAAGCCCCAGAGTGTCCTGAATGAGATGGATTATCTGGGGCTCATCCAGCCAGGTGTCAGGCCCAAATATGAGGCCTGGAAGAGGGAAAACACAGTTCAGATGTACCTTTTTAAATCAGAGTGGTTATGAGTCCCTGTATCTGGGAATTTACCCTTTTTGGTTTGGAATGGGGTAGCAGTGCTCCAGATGAACCCAACACATTATCTGGGGTTCCTCCTGGACTCCTGACTTGAGGAACAGGTGGCCATCATGGCTAGGAGAGACTTTGCTCCATTTTAGTTACACCCTTTCTTGATCAAGAAACTATCCTCTCAGCCACTCATCTCCCTTCTGTAATCTCCCAGTTGTCCCACTGCAATTAGCTTTACATGGAGCTACTCTTGAAGAATGCCCAGAAGCTATAACTGGTGCAGAATGCAGTTCTATTTGCAGTTTGAGTTGCTCCTATTGGGTTGCATGTAATGTCTCTGCTATGGAACAGCAAATCTTGGAAGTGCAATCAGATACCAGGTTCATATTATCATATGTGGTGGATATGCCCAATGGCAAAAAAATACTGGACTAAAATACGTACATGGCTAGAAAAAAATGATAAAGCAACACCTAGATTTGAAACCATAAATATTCTTGTTGGGTATGTTACCACTATAATAAAGGGAATACGTATTTAATTTTACATGTGTTAACGGTAGAAAGAATTGTGTTTGCACACCAAAAGAAAAACTGAAGAGATCCCTGCAGAGGAAAGTGTTATAAACATATATTAGAATGTGCTGAGATGGATAGATTAACACTTAAAATAAGAGAAAAGGAAGACACAGAATATTTCTCAACATGGGACTTGTTTTACCAATGGCTATCTAACAGAAACAGAGGTTAGGAACTAAAAATATACCTAAAATATTTGTATTGAATATTTTTTAAGATTGATAAACTCATTGTATTATTACTTTGTGGCTAATATTGATATGTATATTATGATTATGATTATTGTTGTAGCTCTACTCAAAACTAACTGTTTCCAGACAATATGCTGTTCAGATAGATATGGAGTTTTTCATGTGTGCTAAAAATGTATCAATGAAACATATATTTAAAAAAGAAGAAGCTATCTACTCATTATTGTCTAATATATATATGTATATGTGTTTGTGTGTGTGTGTCTTGGTGTAATTGAGTCTTTTCCCATGTAAGATTGAGCATATCTTGGCAACGTTTTGACAAGGTCTCATTTGTCATCTTCAGGCTGGTGCTTTCTGCTTGGTGCTTGTGTGAGCAAAGCGTGATTGGAGCTGCAGTCTCTCTATAAATACTGGTGGGGAGGTGTGGGGTGTTGGTTTTGTTGTTGTGAGTGGGTTGGTTGGTTGTGTTGTTACATCTTGATTGAGAACATCTGGAGTTGATGTTTGCAGATTAGTTTGCTGTTTTGAGACATCCTGTGTGGGTGTGGTCCTAGCTGTGTGCTCATTAGTCTTTTGTGTTGTAATGACCTTGTCAAAACGCTCAATCTTACACGGGAAAAGACCCGATCACACCAAGACTTTCATACCTATACCCATGAAAACCTACGAAAACATATATATTAAAATGTATATTCATACGTATAGCTATAAAAGGAAAAATAGAATAATTGAGGCATATCAATGTGGAAATGTTGCAAAGATGTTAATTGTGTTATAAAACTGGGGGGAAAACTGTTAAATAAAAAGATTTTTTTTAAAGACTGCTAAGCCTTTGTCTGTGTTTGAAAATGGCGAATATATAAAGAACAGGAAAGAAACTTAGCGTATCTAAATTTTAGCTTTTACTTTGGAACACGTTTTCTCTTCCCTTTTCTTTCCCGTCTGGGAAATAGCCATAAAATATTTGACGGATCAAGAGAATCGGTTTCTGGTCAGCAGGAGCTGAGACTGTTTGCTTGCAATGAACCACAACGTGGGCCAAGCCACCACACGAGAATCCAGATGTGAAGTCAAGGCATAAATGAATCTAGCACGAAGGTGGGGGGGGAGGGAATCATAATGTCTCTTCCCCTCCCCTCCGCTTTCTTTTATCTTGTAAAATCTTGCCCTGTTTAGTATCAGTGACTGTACATGAGTTTACATTACTGGCAAGAAGGAAGGGTTCCCATTATTCAACATGTGCTTGCTCCTGTGCGTATGTACCTACGTGGGTCCTAAGAGCAGTGAGCTCCCGTGTGTGTGTGTGTGTGTGTCACAGGTCTGTGTATGTGTGCGTTAAAAGCAGTTTCTGTAGGTGTGGGTGACGGGAGGAAGTACAGTGAACAGCGTAGAGGAATCCAAGAGTCCAAAGCATTTTTTTTTTAAATCATTAAAAACTATTTTGTCTCTTAAAGGTAAAGGTTCCCCTCACACATTTTGTGCTAGTCGTTCTCGACTCTAGGGGGCGGTACTCATCTCTTGTTTCAAAGCCGAAGAGCCAGCGCTGTCCGAAGATATCTCCATGGTCATGTGACCAGCATGACTAAACGCCAAAGGCGCACGGAACACTGTTACCTTCCCACCAAAGGTGGTGCCTATTTTTCTACTTGCATT
>JANHFT010007115.1:14604-34690 GCA_032467955.1 Pseudoxenodon macrops | reverse complement strand
GATAGATAGATAGATAGATAGATAGATAGATAGATAGATAGATAGATAGATAGATAGATAGATAGAAAGAAAGAAAGTCAGGCAGGCAGGCAGGCAGGCAGGCAGACAGACAGACATAAGGCCTGGAGAATAAACCATAGGAGGAAAGATTGAGGGAACTAGGTATGTCTAATGAAGAGAATGACTAGGGCAGGGGTGTCAAACTCAAGGCCCCGGGGCGGGATCCAGCCCATAGGGTACTTAGATCTGGCCCATGGGGCCACACTGGAAAAAGTGAAGGACCAGCCAATGGTGCTTCTGCCATCAAAAATGCGGCCCTTCCAAGTTCCATTTTCACTGGCAGAGTGTTGCAGGAGGCTATTGTGGCCAAAAAATGGAGTTCAGGAGGCCATTTTTGCTGGGAGAGCACTCTGGCCACCACAGGCATCCCTGATATGAGTGACGTCAAGCTGGCCATGCCCATCCCTGGAGGTCAAACACAACCATGATGCAGCCCTCAATGAAATCGAGTTTGACACTCCTGGACTAGGGGATGACTACCGTAAGTTGCTACTTCTAGTACTCGAGAGGATATCACAGACAGGAGAAGTTCTCCAAAGCACCTGAGGGCAGGACAAGAAGTAACAGATGGAAGCTTATGAAGGAGAGATCCAGCCTGGAATGAAAGCTAAATTTCTTGACCACAGAACAATTAACCAGTGGAATGACTTGATTCCAGAAGTTGTGGGTGCTCCATCACTGATGGAGGCTTTTGAGAAGAGATTGGACATCCATTTGTCTGAAATGGTATGAGGTCTCCTGCTTTAGGGGTTGGATTAGAAAACCTCCAAGGTCCCTTCCAATTCTTTTCTTCTATGTTCTTAAGTTTCTTCTCTGGAACCCGGAAAGCCGTTAATAGCTGTATCGGTCCACATAACAAACGATTCATTAACTGGGTAATGCCTTGATTAATATCCATCCAAATGGCAGCAAATGTGGCTGTTTTCGAAATCTCCAGAGCTCTTCATCCGCGGGAGGTTCCAAAATTGGGCTTGAAGGACATCTGAAGTTGCGGAAACGGCCGGCTTTGTTTTTCCTTAGTTAAGAGAATTTCAATTATTTCATCCACTCAAGGTCTCTCCAGGGTTCCTACAAAAGCTTCTCCCGTTATCCCAGAAGTGGGCTAATGATTTTGTGGCAGTCGTGAAAGGAACGCCAATGAAGAGTTAACGGAGTTAATTTGATTCAATCCAGCCATGGGTGAAACCAGAACTCTACCTGTCTCCTCGCTCTACCTTTCTACCTTTGGAGATCAAGCATTTCCCATTTGGCAGCTTTGTTATGGCCTTAAGTGACTACTTTGCTGCAAATTGGGGGTCGTGATGAGCTATTATTGTTATTCAGCAGTAAACAGCGGAGGAGGGGGGGAAACGGATGCCCCCCCCTCTGCACTCGTCAGCAAAAGTTTGATGTCCATATTAATTGGTCTCCCTGACACAATTGCTGACACTCGTCTTGCTTCTAATGAAAGAGAATGCCTTTTTTTTTTCAATTACAGAGTTTTGAATATTTATTTGGGGGAGATTCACACGGCTTCCCTGTGTTATTCATAGCAACAAGCCTGCTCACTCCCACCCACCCACCAACCTCTGTTTTGTTTCCAAAAGGAGTGAATTCTTTGTAGGCAAGATTGTTCTTTTTTCAATCTGGGTTGGATGTTTGCAGACGTGATCCTCCATTGGTCCATGCGAGCTTTTGAAACATATGCTCTTTCCCTCCCCCCCAGGGACAGGGGTGAAATCCAGCAGGTTCTGACAGGTTCTGGAGAACCGGTAGTGGAAATTTTGAGTAGTTCTGAGAACCGGCAAATACCACCTCTGACTGGCCCAAGGAGTGGGAGGGAATGGAGATTTTGCAGTATCCTTCCCCCAGGAGTGGGGAGGGAATGGGGATTTTGCAATATCCTTCCCCCAGGAATGGGGATCCTTCCCCTGCCACGCCTACCAAGCCACACCCACCAAGCTACACCACGCCCACCAAGCCACGGCCACAGAACTGGTAGTAAAAAAAAATGGATGTCACTACTGACCTGGATGACTGAGAATCTCCATAGACATTTAATTATATGCTACAGAGCTGAAGAAGCTTCTTGGGTGAGAAGCAAAACATCTTCAAAGAAAAACAAGAAAGTCCAGTGGCCTCTTGAAAAAAGAAAGTATATTTGGGACAACCATGACCTGGATGACGGAGTATCTCCATAGATATTACTAGCCAGTATTTTGGAAAGTTGCGCAAGAAGCCAAAATTCAAAGCTCCAATTGGAAATTGTGAGGGTTTTACAGTAACACTTCACATTTAATTCCCGCAAGGCGTACGGAGTAAGATAATAAAACCTAGAGCCAGGGCTGTGCTAACAGCTTTGAAAGCAAAATAGAGTGGGACACAGATAGGTTTAAAAAGTTAAGGAAGGAGATGTTTTAAGATGTCCGTTTAATCCCTTCGTCGTTTGGCAAGACGAAAACTTGCCTTGCATTCTATCTCTCCTAATTTTTAAAAAAAATATGCTTCTTTTGAACCTCTGTTCCATATTTCGAGAGACATTTTGCATCAAGGACAAATGCAGCCGTTGGAAAGGTGATGTGCAGGACAGATTCTTTCTTTTGCCTGATAATACAACACATTTTCCCTGTTGGAAGAGAAGGATAAAAGCCAAACGCCACCTCAAATGATAACCTTGCCGAAATACAGTTACTCACAACACCAAAGGAACTATCCTCCCTCCCCCTCCTCTCTCTCCTCTCTCTCTCCTCTCTCTGTCTCTCTCTTTGCCTTCATTCTTCTCTAGATATTTTAGTATTATTTGTTTTCCTTTTTAAAAACTCTCTACTCTCTACTTTCTATATCTATTTATCTCTCTGCTGGGCTTTGTTAAGCAATAATGTTTTCATCTAATTGTAAATTGATTATATGGTGTTAATTTTATGCCTAATAGTATAGACTGCTAAGGATGAAAATGTTAATCGTACTGTTTTTTAAATCTTTCTCCCTCTCTCTCTCCCTCTCTCTCTCTCTTCCTCTCTCTCTCTCTCTCTCTCTCACATTCTCTCTCTCTCTCTCTGCAATGCAGTAACAAAGATTGGCACTTTCAGGCACATTCTGGGGTGAACAGAACTTTATTGCGCCCAATTCACTTAGAACTGCTGTCTGCTCTTTCCCTCTTCAGTCCTATTTTCAATTCATCCAGTTATTTAAAGTGACCTTTCAAATAAGGAGAGGGGAAAAACAAAAACCCAGGCTAATTAAAAAAGCATATTTGGATTTTTTTTTAAAGTGCCATAAACGTCCTCAGAAAGACCTGCCAGTGAACAAATGATAACACACATTTAAAACCACAAAGGATTGCAAAACTCATCAGTGTTTAATTGTACCAAGGCTCACAACATTTTTTGTACTATTTATTGCAGTTAACAAACACAACTGTTGGATCTTGGCACAGGGAAAGGGGGGAAGATTTTGCATTTACCATTTTTTGGGGGGATAGGAATGTGGTTCCCTGCTGAATTGCTTACACAAACCGTAATTGTTGTTTCACTTGTGGAAGAATCAATTAACAGGGATAAGAGGGGGGAAAATGTACTTCAAAAAATAGGGGAGACAATTGCAACTGTCTTTGTGAATTCCTCAAAGAGCTTCCTTGCCATTTCTTCCTTGTCTAATTATAAAGACCCTTTTAATGCTTATTGATTTAAACATAAACACATTGATTTTCCAACTACAAATCAGTATAAATATCAGGCTGTTTTACTCTATAAACGCCGTACATGGATAGCGGGAGGAATTTTCTTTCAAGCTCTTTATTCTGCCAGCTTGGATCTTTAATTTTAATAACTTAAAGCAAAGAAAGGAAACCGTACCACTAAATACCTGGCGTCATTTCGCCCTACTAGATAAAAGTACATCCACATTTGTATTTGTTGGCCACTCTGCCAAAATTCGTGCATAAATACAAGATGGTAGGAGAAGGAGGGGGAAAAAATCAGTTTATTTCCTAAAGTTTCCTGAGCTTAAAAAGGATTTTCAAAACAAACAAACCTGTTAATGTAGGTATACGTGCATAGATATCTAGCCTGGCAATTTTTCTGTAATCTGAAGTTATTTTGCTTTCTACAGACATATTCACATGGGTTATGTTGCTGTTGTTGTTGGTGTTGCTGCTGTATTAAAATTACTTGCCAGAAATTTGCAGTCTAATCACTAAAGACAGTTGGCTGCTTTTGTGCATTTGGAGATGAGATATAGGCCTTTTGGGCAGCCTGTTTCGTGTATATTTATAGAAAAAGTAACTGCTTTCACTTTTCTTCCCTTTCTTGCTGACACACATACACACACACACACAGACAACGCAAATGCCTGCAGAGCGGGAATGCATTTACTGCATTTTGAAAAAGACCAAAAGCTGAGAAAGGCAATTAATGTTCCTCTTCACAATAGAATTTACCTCTCAAATGTTGTAGTTAAAGATAAAAACTTTGGAATGTTTTAGAGCATTCTGGAAATGGTCAAACCCAAACCATCTTCTAAGCTGGAAAAAAACAAAGGCAAAGCTTTGGTAGAAACGCACCAGTTGAGATGCTTCACAGAAGAGCAAGTAACTGAACCGAGCCGATGGCTGGAAAAAGGAAAAAAAAAGTCAATTAAACACTAGGAGAATCTTACTCATGCCAAGGGCTAGTCAACACGAGAGCCAACCGCCTTCAGAGCTAATGGCTTCACCTTCCCTGTAGCTCTTTCAGCAGAAATTAGATAGTCATCTGATAGAGAGGCTGTAGTTACATCCAACATTGAATTAGGAATGAACCAGGCAAAATTGTCTCCAACTAATCTTCTAATTTAATTCCTGAAATTAACGATGTGGCTTTGAGTTCGGAGCCCACAAACCCACATCCAAGTGAACAAATGAGGGGAAAAAGACCCTTCTCTATTCCCATGAGGCCAAACTAACCCAAGCACGTAACAGTGCCCCTTGCAGAGATTGCATTTACATAAATTCCCTACCAGTTCGCAGAGCCCGCGCATGCTCGCTTCAGTTGCACATGTGCCTTCCGCGCATGCGTGTGGCCTTCCATGCATGCATGTGGCCTTCTGCACATGGGCATGGCCTTCCATGTGTGTGTGTGGCCTTCAGCGTATGCACTTTGCTCGCTAACATGGTTTGCACACATGCACACAGCTTGAAAACATGGCTAAAATAAGACAGCATAGTGACCGCAGGTTGTCACTACTGGTTTGCTCGAACCAGTCCAAACCGGCTGAATGCCAGATCTGATGCCTTCCCAGAATTTCAGCAGACAAGAATTTTTCATCACTGCTGAATTCCCTATTGAATTATGATTTAGTCTTTCAGAATGGGTAGCCAAGGCGGTTCTGGAGAACCGATAGCGGAAATTTTGAGTAGTTCAGAGAACCGGTAAATACCACCTCTGACTGGTCCCGCCCCCATCTATTCTCTGCCTCCCGAGTCCCAACTGATTGGGAGGAAATGAGGATTTTGCAGTATCCTTCCCCTGCCACGCCCACCAAGCCACGCCCACTAAGCCATGCCACACCCACAGAAACGGTAGTAATTTGTTTATTTTTTGCCACTGAATAATATGCAGATGGATATTCACACAATATACCAAGCCAAAATCAAGTTCCAGTTATAAACTTGGCCTGTTACATGAATATAATATGTCTCACAAGAACTGAAAGAGATATACTGTACGTAATAGGCTAGATATGTGAATGCAAAGTGTTAAAACAAAGCATCCATCCTGTTTCCTGTAATATTGCACCAATATTAGGGGAGGGGGAGCTAGAGATACATTTTCCTCTCTCTCTCCTGTAATGCTAGATCTCAAGGTTAATCAATGAAATTGATTGAGAATAGATTTACTCTAGTAAATCCCCACCTCTGCCACTTTTGGAAGCAAATGTCATGTGCAAACCAAGCCATTGACAATGAAAAGTGGAAGCCAATAAAGATCAGAGGACAAGCCAAAAAGGCAAGTCTAGGGATGACTTTCAGTGGAAGGCAAGATCAAGTGGTTATAAACAAAGAAACAAATCAGAAGATAGGGAGAAAATTGGGTGGGGGGAGGAAATAGTGCAGCTAGGAGATTTTTTTAGAACCAGGGGGGTTTAAGTAATATATACTATATTTAAGTAATATAATATTGGTTATGAAAGGCATCATTAACTTGTCCATCAGTAACAGCAGTGTAATGAATCACCTGGGAATGGGCAAAAATGAAATGAACCATTCATGAAAGTGTAGAGTTAGCACCTACCCCTCCTTGAAGAATGAAATATTTTGGGAAATATTAAAAAAGGGCAGAATATTATATTTTCCCATTATATCTTGTTTTTGACTTTTTGGGGGTGGGTAATTTTTTTTACATTTTTTTTGCACTGCGCATGCACTTGTGCGCGAACCATGCACGCGCCCATGAGGTGTGGCCATGCGGTGCGGGAGGAAGCGAACCGGCGGCAAGGTAAGTTAGAACCCACCCCTGGGCTGAACCAGTAGTGGTGACTGCAGGTGGGCTCACCCACCCGCCCATACATAATGCCGTCATATTTCGCCACGTTTTCAAGGCCGGGCACATGCGTGGAAGGTGCGCAAGAGAGAGCAAAGTGCATGTGCAGAAGGCAGGGCGCATGTGTGGAAGGTGTGCATGCAAAGCAAGAATATGTGAAACCCACCGCTGGCATATTACCATGTAATTATGGGGTATGATGGCAACTGGAATCAGAACTCCCACTGCTAAGAGATGCAAGCATAAAGTGCGAAGTCACATGATCACATCGGACAGTGTTGGCTATTCTGGCAGTCTGGTTGCCATCTTAACCAGAGGACTGGTTGTTAAGCAAGGATATAGCATGTAACCTCAACTTTTTGACTTTCTACTGGCTTCCCCATTCATTTTGCTTTGGGGAAGGCGGCAGGGAATGTTGAAAATCACATTCGCGTGTCCAGAGATGCTACAACAGCCAAGGACTAGTTGTAAATACAGTACCAAGTGTCCAGCATCACTGTAACTTTGAACAGTTGCTGAATGGAGGGTCAAAAACTCAAGATATCAGGCTTCGGTATCCACCCGAGATGCTGCTCTCCTTTCTTACATTTTAAATCTTATTTGGGAGGGAAGAAAATAGGCAGAGCCCAAAGCCAAAGGCAAGGTTCACTGCCTGTCACAACTATCCTGTTGTTGTTTTTTGGCAAAGAAACATACGACACTGTTATTCATTTCTCTTACATTGGCCAAAGAGCTTGCGGGTCTGTTTCTTCAGTTCAGCCTTTCTTTGAATCATGACCTCTTAGCTTTCGTTTCATCTGCCAGACCAACATGAGCAGTTCTCACACGCACACACACACCCTCAAAAAAACAAAAAAGGCATAGCTTTTGATCCAGATTTCCCAAGCATTGCTGCCTCCTTGACCTTTAGCCTGACGGTCTACTCAGCATCTCATTATCTCAATTAGTTCAGTAGAAAAAGCTCTCCAACCAAGGAGGTGATCAAATCCTCCTTCCCTTCCTTAGCCTGTTGACTATCGCCTTTTGCTTCCTCATTTATTTCTCCAACAAGCTGGCCCTTTATTAGTCCGAGTTACTTCTAATAGAATCTGAGCTTTGGAATCCATCATTTACCATCTCGGTTTCTCACCCCTTCATTATACATGCTGCTACATCTATTATCGTCAGCTTTATATTTACTGGATGGAGATCTTTGCTTCTCCTTTACCTTTGATCCCGCACCAGCCAGTGCTAGCTTGCAGATTCGTTCAGCAAGTCCAACCAATTACTTTTTGCTCTCCCGAGCTGCGTCGTTGCTTTTCTCTTACAGTTCGACAATTATTTGAGACGGGAAGGAAGAAAAGGAAAGGGCGACTTTGGAGTCTTCTTTTGCTGCGAGGATATTGGTAGCGTGTTTGTTTGGCATTCATGCTCTCCCGGGGTTACTGATTGACTCTCTCTGCTTTAGGGCTAAGAAACCTAGAATCCACATCTGAGATCCTCCAGGGACTCCCAAGATTTAAAAAAAAAAACCTAAAACCAGAGGGCCCGATGATTTGATTCATGGGTGTAATCCAGCAGGTTCTGACAGCTTCTGGAGAACCGGTAGCTGAAATTTTGAGTAGTTCAGAGAACCAGGAAATACCACCTCTGGCTGGCCCCAGGAATGGGGAGGGAATGGAGATTTTGCAGTATCCTTCCCCCAGGAGTGGGGAGGGAATGGGGATTTTGCAATATCCTTCCCCCAGGAATGGGGATCCTTCCCCTGCCACGCCTACCAAGCCACACCCACCAAGCTACACCACGCCCACCAAGCCACGGCCACAGAACTGGTAGTAAAAAAAAATGGATGTCACTACTGACCTGGATGACTGAGAATCTCCATAGACATTTAATTATATGCTACAGAGCTGAAGAAGCTTCTTGGGTGAGAAGCAAAACATCTTCAAAGAAAAACAAGAAAGTCCAGTGGCCTCTTGAAAAAAGAAAGTATATTTGGGACAACCATGACCTGGATGACGGAGTATCTCCATAGATATTACTAGCCAGTATTTTGGAAAGTTGCGCAAGAAGCCAAAATTCAAAGCTCCAATTGGAAATTGTGAGGGTTTTACAGTAACACTTCACATTTAATTCCCGCAAGGCGTACGGAGTAAGATAATAAAACCTAGAGCCAGGGCTGTGCTAACAGCTTTGAAAGCAAAATAGAGTGGGACACAGATAGGTTTAAAAAGTTAAGGAAGGAGATGTTTTAAGATGTCCGTTTAATCCCTTCGTCGTTTGGCAAGACGAAAACTTGCCTTGCATTCTATCTCTCCTAATTTTTAAAAAAAATATGCTTCTTTTGAACCTCTGTTCCATATTTCGAGAGACATTTTGCATCAAGGACAAATGCAGCCGTTGGAAAGGTGATGTGCAGGACAGATTCTTTCTTTTGCCTGATAATACAACACATTTTCCCTGTTGGAAGAGAAGGATAAAAGCCAAACGCCACCTCAAATGATAACCTTGCCGAAATACAGTTACTCACAACACCAAAGGAACTATCCTCCCTCCCCCTCCTCTCTCTCCTCTCTCTCTCCTCTCTCTGTCTCTCTCTTTGCCTTCATTCTTCTCTAGATATTTTAGTATTATTTGTTTTCCTTTTTAAAAACTCTCTACTCTCTACTTTCTATATCTATTTATCTCTCTGCTGGGCTTTGTTAAGCAATAATGTTTTCATCTAATTGTAAATTGATTATATGGTGTTAATTTTATGCCTAATAGTATAGACTGCTAAGGATGAAAATGTTAATCGTACTGTTTTTTAAATCTTTCTCCCTCTCTCTCTCCCTCTCTCTCTCTCTTCCTCTCTCTCTCTCTCTCTCTCTCACATTCTCTCTCTCTCTCTCTGCAATGCAGTAACAAAGATTGGCACTTTCAGGCACATTCTGGGGTGAACAGAACTTTATTGCGCCCAATTCACTTAGAACTGCTGTCTGCTCTTTCCCTCTTCAGTCCTATTTTCAATTCATCCAGTTATTTAAAGTGACCTTTCAAATAAGGAGAGGGGAAAAACAAAAACCCAGGCTAATTAAAAAAGCATATTTGGATTTTTTTTTAAAGTGCCATAAACGTCCTCAGAAAGACCTGCCAGTGAACAAATGATAACACACATTTAAAACCACAAAGGATTGCAAAACTCATCAGTGTTTAATTGTACCAAGGCTCACAACATTTTTTGTACTATTTATTGCAGTTAACAAACACAACTGTTGGATCTTGGCACAGGGAAAGGGGGGAAGATTTTGCATTTACCATTTTTTGGGGGGATAGGAATGTGGTTCCCTGCTGAATTGCTTACACAAACCGTAATTGTTGTTTCACTTGTGGAAGAATCAATTAACAGGGATAAGAGGGGGGAAAATGTACTTCAAAAAATAGGGGAGACAATTGCAACTGTCTTTGTGAATTCCTCAAAGAGCTTCCTTGCCATTTCTTCCTTGTCTAATTATAAAGACCCTTTTAATGCTTATTGATTTAAACATAAACACATTGATTTTCCAACTACAAATCAGTATAAATATCAGGCTGTTTTACTCTATAAACGCCGTACATGGATAGCGGGAGGAATTTTCTTTCAAGCTCTTTATTCTGCCAGCTTGGATCTTTAATTTTAATAACTTAAAGCAAAGAAAGGAAACCGTACCACTAAATACCTGGCGTCATTTCGCCCTACTAGATAAAAGTACATCCACATTTGTATTTGTTGGCCACTCTGCCAAAATTCGTGCATAAATACAAGATGGTAGGAGAAGGAGGGGGAAAAAATCAGTTTATTTCCTAAAGTTTCCTGAGCTTAAAAAGGATTTTCAAAACAAACAAACCTGTTAATGTAGGTATACGTGCATAGATATCTAGCCTGGCAATTTTTCTGTAATCTGAAGTTATTTTGCTTTCTACAGACATATTCACATGGGTTATGTTGCTGTTGTTGTTGGTGTTGCTGCTGTATTAAAATTACTTGCCAGAAATTTGCAGTCTAATCACTAAAGACAGTTGGCTGCTTTTGTGCATTTGGAGATGAGATATAGGCCTTTTGGGCAGCCTGTTTCGTGTATATTTATAGAAAAAGTAACTGCTTTCACTTTTCTTCCCTTTCTTGCTGACACACATACACACACACACACAGACAACGCAAATGCCTGCAGAGCGGGAATGCATTTACTGCATTTTGAAAAAGACCAAAAGCTGAGAAAGGCAATTAATGTTCCTCTTCACAATAGAATTTACCTCTCAAATGTTGTAGTTAAAGATAAAAACTTTGGAATGTTTTAGAGCATTCTGGAAATGGTCAAACCCAAACCATCTTCTAAGCTGGAAAAAAACAAAGGCAAAGCTTTGGTAGAAACGCACCAGTTGAGATGCTTCACAGAAGAGCAAGTAACTGAACCGAGCCGATGGCTGGAAAAAGGAAAAAAAAAGTCAATTAAACACTAGGAGAATCTTACTCATGCCAAGGGCTAGTCAACACGAGAGCCAACCGCCTTCAGAGCTAATGGCTTCACCTTCCCTGTAGCTCTTTCAGCAGAAATTAGATAGTCATCTGATAGAGAGGCTGTAGTTACATCCAACATTGAATTAGGAATGAACCAGGCAAAATTGTCTCCAACTAATCTTCTAATTTAATTCCTGAAATTAACGATGTGGCTTTGAGTTCGGAGCCCACAAACCCACATCCAAGTGAACAAATGAGGGGAAAAAGACCCTTCTCTATTCCCATGAGGCCAAACTAACCCAAGCACGTAACAGTGCCCCTTGCAGAGATTGCATTTACATAAATTCCCTACCAGTTCGCAGAGCCCGCGCATGCTCGCTTCAGTTGCACATGTGCCTTCCGCGCATGCGTGTGGCCTTCCATGCATGCATGTGGCCTTCTGCACATGGGCATGGCCTTCCATGTGTGTGTGTGGCCTTCAGCGTATGCACTTTGCTCGCTAACATGGTTTGCACACATGCACACAGCTTGAAAACATGGCTAAAATAAGACAGCATAGTGACCGCAGGTTGTCACTACTGGTTTGCTCGAACCAGTCCAAACCGGCTGAATGCCAGATCTGATGCCTTCCCAGAATTTCAGCAGACAAGAATTTTTCATCACTGCTGAATTCCCTATTGAATTATGATTTAGTCTTTCAGAATGGGTAGCCAAGGCGGTTCTGGAGAACCGATAGCGGAAATTTTGAGTAGTTCAGAGAACCGGTAAATACCACCTCTGACTGGTCCCGCCCCCATCTATTCTCTGCCTCTCGAGTCCCAGATGATCGGGAGGAAATGGAGATTTTGCAGTATCCTTCCCCTGCCATGCCCACCAAGTCACACCCATCTAGCCATGCCCACAGCGGTAGTAAACATTTTTGAATCCCACCACTGAAATAGTTCTAGAATGGGAACAGATTGCCTGGTTTGGGAATAAACTTGATGTGTGTTTCATAAAAAATTTAAAGGCAGGGATTTGCATGACAATGTTTTATTACGGACTCCAAAAAATTCAATCTAATTTTTATAACAATCAAATGGAAAATCATCATAATAATCAATAGTCACTCCCCAAAATTGCAGTGATAATTTCTTGAAGAAAAAAAAGTCACTTCAAGACTATTTCTTTGAACTTCCTTTATAAATTATTTCTGAGTAACATTTGATAAGTTGAAAGCAAAGATGTACAAAAACCAATAAGATATTGAAGATTCTTCTTATAAGCAATAGTTCTCACATTTTTAATTTTTTTTTTTTTTTGCAATGTCGAATTTCCTGGGTAAAATCCGGAAAAGCTGGATACTTTTTTAAAAAGTTCAGTTAACCATACATAGTGAACCAACTGGCTTTTCTCTGTAGCCAATCCAGGATGACATTCCAAAGGCATCCTTTATCCTGAAGAGGTTTAATTAATTGATTATGGATAGTCCTCCTGGTCCCACTGAACTCCCATGATCTTGCAACTAAAATACTCTGTTTTCAGCCAAATTGAAATGTTTAGCACCAACAGTGTTGTTAACAATGGTTAATATCTTCTGTAACCTCAAGGAGATCAGCCATCACCTTATTCTTTGCAGCTGCCAACAGTGACACCTTAAGGAGACAAAAAATGTGTCAAACTTCCTGAGGGCACCACTGAGGCAGATAACAAACAAGCTCTCCTCAACAATCAAAAGACATTTCTTTTGGCTCCAATAAGAGAAATTCATATAGCAAATAAGCAATGATATAAATTCTAGCAGGATGATAAAGATAACGTTCTGTCACACATTTTAAAGCCCATCTTTTTTTTTTAATCTGTGCACAATTTCCACAAATGTATGCATTTTTTGGGCATGGCGTTTTCTCTAACTGGTACATCACAGGACCATCCATGGATGGATCTTTGAATTATACAGTCATATTAAAATAGGAACCAGGTGATTTTCATTGCAATCACATTATGCATTTTAAAATTATTTTAAAATAAAAAAAACAAGAGACAATAGGGTCAATAGTACATTTAACCATTGGTTTTGTATTGATTCTGCACACATTGAATTATTTTCTTGGGAATTATAATGATGAAACATTAAGCAGAAAGGAAAAGATCGACTAGTTATTACATTTACCTTTTTCAGATTTATGGCCTGATTAATGTAGTGGATTCAGGATAAATTAGTCATTTCTTACTGAATTCAAGACACTAACTAGCTTTTTAAAATTCCTCTAGCATTTCGCAGAGTTATTTCTAACCAATCTATGCTGATGTCTTGTATAAAATGTTCAGGGTTTAGGGTCTTCCCAATGCAACAGGGTATTTGAGGTTCTTCATTTGAATTCTTCATTTCCCCCCCTGTATACATTCTTAGTTATTTGGGTTGACATGTCTTCTGAAGCCAAATTAAAATATTATATCACCTAAATAATTATATTGTATATTAAATTGAAGATGTTGTAAAAGCTAAAAAGAATGTATGCCGAAACTAATCCCACATATAATTACCGGTATTATTTTTTTCATTTAATTGAATGTTATCTGATTTGTAATCTGATCTGATCAATACCTGATTCTGTAATCTGACTGAAATGAGGAAGATTCTGTTCTTCCTGAACACATTTTTCTGAAAAAAATCTTGAAATGAGATCCATAAACAGCAAAACTAGTCAGATCTCATATCACATTGCAAGACTGAATGTTTCTTCTGTAAAATAGATTGATTTCCTTCCATTGTACATTTACATGAGCAGGTTACATATCAAGATAACCTTTGGAGGGATGGGGTGAATTTCATTTGGGAACAAGCTGTCTGATATATTTTTATATCTGTCTTTATCCACAGAAAGAATACAAGAGAGCTCTGGAGATGGAAATCAAAGGAAGGGGATTAACAGACCTTGCATTGGAGACACCCGATTATATGAGGGCAAAGAATGCCACAGATATTGCTAGTGAGGTTAGTGATTAATGAACATCATTTGGTTTCCTGCTGTATTAAATCAACAAAAAGCTACACCTGTAAATTACTTATTCTGGATATTTCCCCTGAAATGTTTCTCTCAACAGGTTAAATATAAACACTCTGCGGAATTGGAAAAAGCCAATTATACCACAGTTGTTGACACTCCAGAAATCATCCATGCACATCATGTGAAGAACTTTTCCAGTAAGGTAATGATGGCCCTGCAGATGGAGGTGAACTCCAAGTCGCAAAAGCCGTAACCAGCCTGATAAATAATGACATAGAGAGACCATCTGAAACAGGGCCGCGTATGTGTGACCTTGAGAGTGCATTGTAAACCCTTCCAATAAGTGTGAGGTACTCTGGACATTTGGCTCTGATTTTCACTTTCACTGCCGAATTTGCTCTCATTTTTGCAACCATTTAAATATAGAACAAAACTACTAGTAATTAAAGGGAAGATTCCTATAGATTTCAAAGCAAGGGATGGCAACCACAGATCACATGCCCCTAAAATCTATTTTTATGTCTTTAGAGCAGGGGTGTAAAACTCGTGGCCCACGGGCTGGATGCATCATGCACTGGCCACACCCACCCCCAGTTTAGCGAAGGGGGGGAAGTCGTGATATGTCACATGATGACAACGTGTTGCTGCGACTTTGACATGTCTGCTTTAGAGTATAGCTGAATTTCTCAGTCAACTGCCAAGAATCAAAAGTATAATTTGTCACTCCCCCCTCCCCTGTTTTTATAGCAGAAATACATTTGATAAATGAATTTCATTCTTCCTTAGCACTTAAAAAATAAAATAAAAACTCAATCTTCCAAAATTCATTATTTTCCTTCCATCCCCAAATCCAAACATGGGTTATTGGATGACATTACATCTTACTATCTGTGGCTCTCAACTTCTCCCATTTTTAAAAATCTACTTCTGACAACCAACCCTTTTGGCTCAGTCTACACTTCTCAAATGAAAACTTAAGTCACATAATCTATGACCGGAATGTCCTTGTTTCTAAAGTTAACAGGTAGTTTTGGCTTCTCCTCTTAGAAGGTAATACTTTCCAAGTATTTTCTTTAAAAAACATTATTTAGCTTGCTTGATCTATGGACTAGATCACATTTAACAGATGCAATCTAGAAAATGCAAGTCCAAGCCATCAAACCTTCTAACAAATGTCCTTATTATAGCTGTATACAATGTTTATCATGTATCTGCTCTTATTTTTATAGCATTTCTGTCTTAGACATGAAATTGACTAATTGATTGATTATGTGCCATCAGGTTGGTAGTGACTCTTAATGACCACGTAAATAGACATTCTCCATGATGATCTGTCCCTAACCTGGACTTCAGGACTTCCAATAGTGCATTTTGTCACCAGTGTAAATTATTCCTCCACCTTGCTTCTGATTGTCCCCGTCTTCTTTTTCCCTTCAATTTTCTCAGCATCTGAGCCTTCTCCATACTTCTGATAGTATGCCCAAAGTATGACAATGTGAGCCTGGCCATTTGAACCTCAAGTGAGAACTCTGGATAGAGTTTGTTTTATTTCTATGGTGACTTTGCTATTGTCCCAAGATATCAAAAAATTGTATGTATCTGCGTGGGTATTTGTTTTATTATTGCAATAGTACATTTTCTTTCTTTCTTTAACCTATGTAACAGAAAAAGTATAAGGAGGATGCAGAGAAAACTATGCCATACTATGTCTCTGTGCTAGAGACTCCAGAAAATCAGCGGGTCCGGGAAAATCAAAAGAATTTTAGCATGGTATGTATTTTAGCATACTCATGAATTCCAACAAAGCAAGCAAGCAAACAATGCTCCCCCTGAAAGGCAATTTTCCATTCCTATATGAGATATTAAGCCTAGTGGGTAGAAAACATTTGGGATCTGAAATGTTTTGAGCCTTAGCCACCTGCTTTGAAATAGATTGCTCGTACCTTACTAGAAGCATGTCTGATGCTATTCTGACCATGATGACAAAGTCTCATGCTCACAATTGTCAGTGATGCTGATCATGTAGGTAAAGAAAAAGGACACAGATTCCAGGTTTTTTTTTCAGAGATACTTTCCACTCTCTCTCTCAGGTACATTCTTCATTATTGCTTTGCTGAGCAAGAAACATAATTTTTTCCCATAATAATTGAGCCTTTCTCGGTTATTTTGAAAACAAGTCCAACTGAGATTGGAGGTCTTAGTTACAAATACCTTAATAGAATTTGTCAAATAACTCATGAATTCATGAATTCAGAATACTTAATAGCTTACCAATATTTGACTACATTTGATACCGTGTTTCCCCGAAAACAAGACAGGGTCTTATTTTGACCCCCGAAATAAGCGCTTGGCCTTATTTTCGGGGAGGTCTTATTATTTTTGAGGTGCAGAAGGCGGAAAGTGTGATCACCTCATGGCTGCTGCTGTGTTTTGGGGAGGGCTTACTTTGGGGGCATGGCTTATTTTAGCGCATGCGCTCAAAAGCCTGATTGGTCTTATTATCCGGGGAGGTCTTATTTTCAGGGAAACAGGCTATATATATAGGCTGTAAGAAAAACTGAAATATGTACAGACACTGCAACTTAAGGTGCTAAAGCAAAATTAAGAGGTTTTAAAACATCACTCATTTGCTCTGATCAATTAATGAAAACCATTAAACCATACATCCCTATAGGTTTAAGATAATCTTAATGTAAACTGTTCCAAATGCTACTAGGAAGCATGTTTTACTGTTATTTTCAAGCATCGAGCTTCATATTTCTGAATTTAAGAATGACCAGTTTGACAGTTGATTGCTAATCTTCCTCTTTGATATTAGTAATTATGAATAGATTTGAATACTAAATAGGCTTACTATGTACATTCTAACTGATTTTACCATGTAGCTGATTAAAAGTGAGAAAACCTAAACAAATCATACTAAATATTCTGTTCCAAACTCATCCACATACCTGGGAACGTTATTGTTCGAGTCTTCGCTCTCATTTGCCAGCCCACCAAATAAGTAGCACTTGTTGCCATATAGACAGAAGCTATGGCCAAGACGAGGGCATGGAGGCAAACCTGATGAAGGGGGCTGGGGTCTTATTTTTTTCCACAGCCATCGACTTGCCTTGTAGATGGAAAAAGAGCATGTTGAGAATTGCAAGCAAAATTGTTTACAAAATTACTGCTATTATGGCTGCCAGACACCAAACTCTCATCCAGCAGAAGCAAGCACTGTTCTTCAGTCAATTAATTTTCTAAAAATGCCTCTAAAAACTATGTGAGGACCAGAGACATTATGGTTCTTTCATTTCCAGCATGCTAGCTTTCACATTCTTTTTTTTTTAAAGTATGGTAGCACACTTTAAAGACTTTTTAAAAGTACTAGTAGTCACCACAGAATGTGTTGGAAAGTGCATTGTTATCTACAGATGCCATTCCAGGATCAAGAAAATAAGGATTTGCTTGTTTTACTTTCCAGAAATCAGAATTCTATCTGACAAAAGTTTCAAAGGAAATCCCAAATCAGCCAGATATTATGGGTAGTTATATCCTTGTAATCTTCTTAGCAAAGTTTTACAGAAATGGTTTATTATTACCTCCTTTCTAGGGCTGAAGGAGACTAAACACTAGCCCAAGGTTACCTAGTTGGCTTTGCAGTTAAGGCAGGACTCATGATTTCCTTTTTTCTAGCCTGGTATCTTTCTTAACCATTAATATAAACTGATATATTACACCAATCTTTTCCAATCTTAATATGTACAATATATAGCCCTCCAGTTAAGAATTTATTAAATGATACCAAGATTCTCAACCTAGTTAAATAATTGTGAAAATCAATCATACAGTACCTGTAGTTCATACAAATCATTACTGTATCTTCCATATTCAACCATTCCTCCAAATACTAATATTCTGGTACCATCACAGACAAATCCATGGGCTGCACACCCTGGTGGAATATCTCCTCTGACAGCAGGAAGAAACCATTGGTTTGTGGCTGCAGCAAGACACACAAAAATGGATCTAGGTCAGAATTAATAGGATGAGCCTGATACTACTTCTACACAAGATATCCACAAATTTAATCTACAGAATCCCTACATTTAATAATGGGACTTTAATATTCATTAATTATTAGATTTTAAACCTTGCATTCGTAAACAAAAAGGTATTCCTTTCTTCATCTGGAAAGGGAAAACTGTTTTGATTCTTTACTTTCCAATCAGTCTCAAGATCTGCCAATTAGAACCTGGTGCAGAAGGTATGCATTAATGTAATAAAACATTGATAAAACTGTTTACGTAAAACAGAGGTAACAATCTTTTTATACAAATATGCATACCAAATTACCAGACAGTTTTCATTTTAGCAGATAATTTGGGATAATTTGAACTTCAAAACTCCATGCAAAGTATTGCAGAAAACTCAATAGGTCCGAATTAATTTTTTTATAAACTTGCCCATCAAACTTTGTACAGTACATTAAAAATTAATATTAAAAAAAGAAATGTAATACGATCAGGTTCTGCATCCAAAACTATTCCTATATTTCATTTGCAGTGTAAAAACTATTATTGTCATAATCTTCCCACATCTAATTTCAGCATATTCTTTATTATGCAGTACTTTATATGAATCTTCCTTATCTCTGGATACAATGGCTTTTTTTTACTGTTATACTCATCTTTATTCAAACCACATATCTCTGATCATCTGATTAACATCACCATCAGGCAAAGTTATGAAAGACAAAAGTTACTCCATCGCCATCTAACAGATGCATGCTATACTGTATGGAAACAGAAGTCTGCAAATTTATACAGCTAGTCCTCACTCATATTGTGTGCACAAAATACACACAACACAAAAAGATAGTATACCCCAGACCCCAAAAATCTTCATTCCCTGCTCCTACCATACTAAGATAGTAATTCCCTGCTTGAATATGTCATTATAACAAAAAATAAAGATACATGCAGGGACTATAAAGCAACACACCCAAAGTTAATGTAGCAATGGAATTCACCAGTTAATTCAATTTTATGCGTTAACTCAATTTTCTACGTTGGGTGCATTTTATAGCCAACACAATAAACTTAAATTTGTGGTTGAGTGAATCTTGCCCGGGGCAAATCTGACAAGACTTGTTTCCTACCTTTCGGCCGCCAATCTGCACCCCACCGAGGTTATAAAAGAAGGAAAAGGGCTACACAACAAGTTCAGCCCAGGGAACGAGGACTAAACCTCCGCAGATGCCTTTGAGCTAAAACTGCTTCGGAGCCTCTTCCCTTCGATTAAACGAAGAAGGCCGGCTCCGTGTCGGCGAATACACACATCCTCCGTGTCCCCCTTATTAAAGCCCAAAGGCAGAAATTTCCGTCCGCCATGAAGACAAGCTAAAAAACCCGGCACAAACTCCCAAGCCCAGCATCCCCAGCCACTCGCCGAGCGCCCTCCACCACTACCCCCGTTTCGCAGACACGTCCTCCATCTGGTCCAACCCGACCCTGAGACCACCACGCCGAAGGCCTTTTCGCGGCTAGCAAAGCAGCAGCAGCAGCAGTTACTGCTGGAGAGGGAAGCGCCCCGACGGGGCAACCGAGCCCGCCCTGCTTCTCCTTCTCTTCTTCCACCCCTCACCCCCAGATCCGCACCGGTATTGTACACATGCAGCTCATCGGCGATGCCTTCGTTGCCGCCCCCGAAGATGATGACCAGCTCGCGGATCGCCACGGCGCGATGGCCATGCCGGGATCGAGGGACCGGCCCCGTGAAAGAAGAAACGCGCCTCCAATTCAGGGCAGCGGCGCCTGCCGCCATTTTATCCGCCCACGCCCACAATGCACCGCGGCGGGGCCTGAGGCAGCTGCTGAGGAGTTTGGCGAGGAAGCTGAGCTGGGCCGGGCCGGGGGAAGTGCGTGGAATGAAACTGCAGCAGCAATAATAAGGATAATGATGATAATAAAACTAGGATGCTGGCAGCAACCCATATTAACCATCAGTGCCAGTCAATAATATTTGTGATATATTTTTAAACGTTCAGTTGACTGAGTTTCATGTTTAATGAATATTAACAACAACAACAACAGCAACAA
>JANHFT010007113.1:0-13012 GCA_032467955.1 Pseudoxenodon macrops | reverse complement strand
CTATTCTATCTATTCTATTCTAAAAAAAAAAAGTAGGAGACCCTATACCTATCCAGACAAATGGCTGTCCAATCTCCAGTGATGGAGCACCCACAACTTCTGAAGGCTGTTCCACTAATTAATTGTTCTCAGTGTCAGGACATTTCTCCTTAATTCTAGGTTGAATCTGTCTTTGATAAGTTTACAGCTATTACTTCTTGACTTGCCCTCAAGTGCATGACATTACAAATCCAGGCACACAATAAACCCATATTTTTTAATCTCTGAAAAGAAGTGACAGGACCGTGGAATTAGTCTATTGCATGCCCACAAACACACACACGCACGCACAAATACAGACATTGTTCACTGTGTCCAGTGTTGCTTAAAATAAATAAATCATTTCATCTGACAATTGTTCAGTTAAATACATAAAGGACTGTTATACAGCAGAGCTTGTACTATAGAGCATGTATATTATTTCTTGATAACTTTTGGGTATCTACATGAAGTGTCTCTTTTTAAAATATTGGTTTTAAATCCCTATGAAATAGCTATTTGTGATATTTAGATTGTAATGGCAATTTTACTTTTCCTTGACTATCAGCTGATCTTGAAAACATGTTGATAAACATGTACATGTGAATGGCAGAGAAATGTCTTGAAAATATCTTGAATCTATTCCTTATAGCAGCTGGTGAAAACATTAAGTTATTCATTCATTGATAAATAACACAAAACCTCAAAGTTTAATTTATTTCAAACAAATCAGACAAGTTTATTTTGAACAACTCAATGTTTGGTTCAAGAGAATTAAACAAAAAATTAATATAACTTTTAATCAGGATTTTGCCAAAGTCATCTAAAATCTGGATGCAGACTTTTACTGCAGCTTTAAAAAAATATTTAAGATTGAATAAATGTATTTGAAAAGAATAGTAGAATAGTGAAGCTTTCACTGTAGAAAAATGAGACATGAAAATGAAGGATTTTGTAAAAGTACAGAATATCAAGAAATATACAATGAAGAAACTGGATGTCAGAACCTGATATGATTGTATAGCACATTCATCTTTGTGTATTTTCTAGATTGCAACTTTTTCCAAATTGAAATAGAAAATCTCCCCTATACAAATGAGGAGAGAAAAAGCATCCCTGAACATAGAAATCTTTCCAGATGAAAACCTTGTCCTGCTTTCAGTAAAATTCAAGATTTTATATTGAGAGAATTTATATGGAAATGAGAGAACTGCGGAGTATTGTCTAGCAAACTGTCAATTACTGGACTGCAAATTCACAGATAGGAGGACACCATAAATTTTAAAAAAAGGTTGTGAATAATAATCATTTATTGATTCTATTTTGCTCTTCAGATCTCATGAATGACCTGCTTGGGCTTGGCTCATAACAATTGTTTGACATATACCCACAGGCATCTCCCTCATCTTATCTTATTTCCTGAAGCAATTCTTTTCTAGCAACCCTTAGCGAAGTGAGGTCAGCTCACAACTGCCAGAATTTTAACATGCGCACAAATTTCAGATCCCTGACATCAATGAAAGGAGGCAGGAGCAACACAGTACATCACATATATTACCTCACAACTATTTGCATAATTGGTCCAGAAGCAGCTCTCTATAAGAAGGGAAGAAGACTTAATCTACCCAAAAGAACTCAGGAGCACTTCTGGTGGATGTCATCTGTGATTCAACGGAGGAAGGCAACTTTGAAGCTGAAACGTGTAAGTAGCTACAGAAAAATAGTGAGCCGGCACAATTCTTTCACAACCTGAGCCAAGGATTAAAGCACCTGGAAGGAAGGTAATACATTCTATTTTGTCTTGCCTATTAAACTTTTCCTTTCTTATGAACATCTCACGGATTTATCTAGTTGTGTACAGCTGTTATTCAATTGTTCTGAGTAGTTAATAAAGCAGGCTATTTACTGGATTGGAAAAATATACCTTCCGAATTTAATTTTGTTTTGTAACACTTTCAACCTGAAGGTGTATGGAAATGACAAAATCTCTCTCTCTCTCTCTCTCTCTCCCTCTCTCTCCCTCTCTCCTCATTTAAAGGGATAAATGTTAACTGTTTGGTCACAATACAGAATCAGATAGATAGAAGAGAGCTTAAAAATTGCAACTGCTGTTAACTTTGCCGGCAAAGTTAAAATGTGTTTTAAGTCATTTAGTTACGTGTTTAAAAAAGAACAGCTTTTCTCTCATTTTCAAATGTTCTGAAAACCTTAGAGTCTATTTGACTGACGTAAACAAAAAACAACAAAACACTGAGTGATTTTTAATGAAACTCGTAATTAAGCCATGTGGATTTAAAGCATCATTTGGCAGCACAGTATATAATACAAGCATTGTATTCATGTTATAATAATTCTGTACAGGTATTCTACTTCAGCTATAACCATTTAAAAGAAATGTTGTACATAATACGACACAGAACATGTTCTGATGTATTGATGCAAAGTTTATATAGCCTTAGATCTTTCCTGTGAGTAGGCTTCGGATAAACCACATGCTTAAAGAAGAATAAATCAGACTGCTTTCTCATACTATAGTCCTAATCTTTGCTCAGAGAAGAACATCAAATTCACATCAAACCTAAGTGAGCTCGCAGAAAATTAAAGTGATAAGTAATCATTCCCAATGGGTAGTTTCATTAGAAGTGAATAAAAACAGGAGAGCTTTCATGTGTCTCCTCAATTCCCCACTTTCCCCCCAAGTGATTAGGAATGCTGTATTTGCTACACTTTAAAAAAAACCACCCATTTTCTCTACATTCTGCTTATAGGATCTTGCTTTGCCATGTCCATCTCCATTTGGCGGCGGCTGCTGCTGTTTCTATTCCTGGTTTTTACTAGTGTGTGTGTCAACATGGGGCAGCAATTTCCAGAAGATGAGAATGATGAAAAGAGTCTCTTTGATGACCTCTCCCCAGAGGCAGAAAGCCTCATCTTACGTTCCATTTTCGGAAAGGTAGAAGATGCAGAAGAGGATCTGGATAAAGGTAAATATGAACTTCTATGGTTACGTAACTGAGGAAGTTCCTTTCTTTTTTCCTGTTTTTGTTTACATGCACAATTTCTGCCCAGAAAAGTCTTCATAGTATTTTCCCCCTTTTAAATGGGGGGAAAGGACGGGGGAAAGCGGGGAGAGACAACTGTTAAAATATAAGGGACATCTTTCTTGGTTGCTGAGATGGAGAAAAGTTGGGTTATATCTTAAGGCAAATTTGAAATCCTAAGTTTTTCAGATGTATGCTGGTGGAAGGTTTTGAGGGTTGTAATTCAACCTCTACGGAGAACGGCAATTTTGTGAAGACTAGACCAGTCTTCCTGGAAAAAAGATATTTTATTTTCTACCATAGTCAACATTCACTAAACATGCCAATATTATAATTTTAAATTGTAATATTTGGCCCTTCCCAGCAGTGTCTGAAGAACAGCTAATATTCAGGGAAATCTACATTCAGCTGACTAGACTGCTTATTGATTTTTTTATTTAACGGTAATAGTGATGTAGGGCAGGGGTGAGTTTTACTTACCTCTGCTACCGGTTCGGGTTGTGAATGCGCACGCATGGGGCTTCTGCGCATGTGCAGAACCTTCTGCGCATACACAGATCATCTGTGATGATGTCGGGGTGGGTGGGTGGAGTCTCCAGCCGCCACCGCTACCGGTTCTTAGATTAGGGGAGAACTGGTAGCAACCCACTACTGGTGTAGTACTTTTCACTACACTCTCTGGGATGCAACAGGGTATCTTATTCAGCACAGGTCAGACTGTACTATGTGACATGTACATCTCTGTTTTCTAAAAAAAAAAAAAAAAAAAAGGGCAGCTGATGGCTTTGATAAATAGCCAGAAAGTTACCATTTCTGCTTCCCCATATTTTTGACGTCTTTATACAGGGCTCACTCTACCTTACGGATGGGCCAATGATCATAAATTTTCAGGATTGATCAGACAAATACAGAACCCAAAAGGCCTTCATATGAACCATTTCCTTTCTCCTAAATGTAACAAGGATAGAAAGACATCAGGGTTTCTTTTGAAAGCTTTATTTTTCCAGTCTGATAACTAAGCAAGCAGAACCCAGTTGATGCATATGACAGTCCTATAATTCTTCCTCATTGCCTCCATCTATTGTCTGCCTTCAAAGGAAAAGAGAATGCGGACAAGTTTAATGGCTTAATTGTGCTATCATTCTGGGATTAATTAGATCCCTGTCAGCGATACTAATGCCTTTGATAACATGAAATTGCTCCTGTCCTAAAATGCAATTGCTATTAAATTCTCCGATGACTTAATTAAGGGTTCCAATCAAAACGTAACTGGACATCCCTCCTCTCTGGTGACTTTGGATCCTTTTCTTCTGCAGGTTGTCTGTGCAGGACAGATAGATCCTATAATGGCTCCATGCCAATGGGAATCTTCTGCAGCCTGTATCTTTCTTCTTTTTCTCCCTTTCCAATTTCCCTACAACCAATGTCATGCCGGCTTCTTAATCGATTCAAGCTCCAGTGGGAACTTGAATTGACTAAGGTGGTTTTCTTTTGTGTGTGAAAAAAACTTTTTGGAGTTCTTTCCTCAGACTCTTGCTATCACCTACATGTTTGCCTGGGAAGTCATATGACCGAATGGCAGACAAGGGTTGCTGCTTCCATTCTGTCATACTGACTTTGATAATGGAGTTGATGGCAGATCAAAGGATGGCAAATGATATATCCAAAGAACTCGATACATACTGTATGCTTGAATCTCCTTTCTGATTCTCTATCTAAATGGAGGAAGTCTAGTGATAGGTGAAGGGAGGCATTCTTTTTATAAACAGCCATGTGTAAAATGATGTTCCTGAAGAGCAACTTCTTGTGAGGGATGTCAGAAAATTGCCATTAGAATATAAAAGTTTGTATTTCTTGTGCCTGTAGCCAAATCTCTGTGTGAATAGTTTAATACTTACTATAAGATTGTGCTTGACAAGTGTGTGGAATCTCACATGAGAATTGTACATTATATTAATATCAGTATGTTACTGATACTGAAGGAGTCTAACCTTTTCTTCTATTAATAGTGATATCTCAAACCACCACTTCAAAGAAATTCTCCTTCCACTTTCCCAAATAGCTGTCTAATCAATTATTTCAAGTAATGTTCAGGTTTCAGTCAAATATTGGAAAAGGTATTCATGATATTTCTTTCCATTTTCCAGAATCCATTTTCAAGTAGAATCCAATCATACGTCTATGGACGCTTGTCTGTGTCCAATGATGGGCAGCTACAATTCAATGCATCAGGGATGAGCACCTACAATTCAATACTTCAAAATCCCAAAGCCCACCTGCCCAAAAAATAAAGGCAATTGTAAACTGGGAGGAGCAACCTGAAAGGGGCCTGAGGAGTGCAGGTTACATTCTGGTAAATTCCCAAAGGTGTTTTTTTTTTTTTCAAGAGACAACTGGACTTTCTTGTTTTTCTTTGAAGATGATTTATTTCTCATCTAAGAAGCAGCTGAAGAAGTTTCTTGGATGAGAAACAAAACAAAAGCACCTTTGGGACAACCATGACCTGGATGACTGAGAATCTCCATAGACAATCTGATAAACTGGTTATGGCAGCCATTTTGGAAATGCATAAGCCCTATTACAATAGCCATTTCACAAAGGCACCCGCAACATATTCTCAAAGATCTTGTCAGCTCCATGAAATAAAGAGTCTTATTCTTACATCTATTCACTTATTAATAATCCACCTCCAAATATTATATTTTTAAATCCTTGTTTTGACCATGATCTTTTTTTAAATCAATTTTGCCTAACTCTTCCTGAGTCAAATTGAATAATTATAACTTGCAACAAGAACAACCCTTTGGCAATTTCCAAATGAGCAGTAATCTGACACCTTTCTTTGTACAGAGCCAGGTGCTTCTCAACTGGATTGGATCACCAAAAGGCAGCACCCTGGGAAGAGGATGGTAATGGATTTGGAGAAGAGACAGCATCCTGGAAGAAGATCTCTCTCGGATCAAATCCTCAGCATGCCAAGCAGCCAGCTAGCTTATCTGAATGAATTATCCAAAAGGCAACATCCGGGCAAGAGGTACTTGCCTTACAACAAGCGACAGCACCCTGGCAAGCGAGGTTGGGATGATGAGACTGAGAGTGAGGAAACCTTAGAGAAGCGGCAGCATCCAGGCAAGAGGTATCTGGGTTCACAGGCCCCAGACAATAATATTCTCTGTGACCCACAGGAGTCCTCTGAATGCAGCAAAAGTAGCCTGCTGCTAGAGTTGCTAGATAAGATAAGCAAAGTCGATGGTGAAGAGAAGAGGCAGCACCCTGCAAGAAGTTCTTTGTTGGATGGTGAAATAGAAGCAGAGGAGTGAGAAACATTGTTTGCGTGTCTGTGTCTGTGTGTCTGTGTATTCATTGTTTCATTCTTCTGGATGATTTCTGAATGACTTCCCCATCTCCTTCTGCTTGCTGATTCTCTGCAGGTAATTCTTTATAGGGAATATCACACAGAATGGTAGAGTACTGTAGTCCAGATTTAACAGTCTATGGACATGTGGATTTCATTTTAAAGAAAAGACTGAGGTGTTTCCTTGAGTGACAGATAGTTGGGTTTGATACTTGTTTAAAACGAAGTTGCTCATAAAAAGCCATACCGGTGTACCTTTTTTCCTCCAGCTGTGCATTGGCCAATGATAAATATATGGGGAAGGTGGAGATTGTCATCCTAGGAGACTAATTAGAGCTAATCTTGCTGCTCATTTCTGGTGCACCAGCAGCAAAGATTCATGCTTTGTATTCCACTCTGAATATTCTTCCATTACAGATATGAATTAAATTACAAATGGAGAACTGTAATTCAGCAAGTATTGTGTAGAAGCTCATGGTTATTATGATTCATATCTGTAATTGAAAATATTTGGTCTACACTCTTAATTGTAAAAGATAAATGATGACAACAAAGTTACCTTGAAGCAGGACCTTTCCAGGTACTTAGTGAGTCGGAAGTGGATGAAAGAAAGGGAGCGTTCACAATCAGATTCTTGTAATAAGGACAATATTGAGTATCTACTGTAGATCCACTGAAATATTGTGGTTAGTATCCACTGCAATAATCCATCCATCTGCAATATGGATGGATTAAAGAAGGAATCAACACAATGGCTTTTTAGATATTACCTATTCACCATGAAGATCAAAATCATATTATCAGACCTGTTTGGTTGCATTGCTTAACTCAGATCTTCCCAGTCTGGTGTTGTTGTAATGAGTTGAAGTATGATTCTCTTGTTCTCAATCTACACATCTGTGCTAGCCGGCTCTTTATAGTCCAATACATTTGCAGACCTTCAGATTGAGGAGGGCTCACAGTATGATTTAGGATCACCAAGGTGTGAATGTCATTATCTCTGGAGGATGAGCACTATGGGTTTTTGTAGTAGCTGGAGTTGGAAACTTACTATGGCTTAGTCCTTGTACTAAAAATGATCTCTTAGTGATCCTTTTATAAATCAAGTTATTATTAGTTAAGCAGAAACACAAAAGGATTTGAAGATATGTATGGAGAGAATTATCAATAGACAATAGAATATCAGTTGCTTATATTATCCATTTAGATCTGGAATCAGAAATGAACAGTGTCTTTAAAAAAAAGAAAGAAATCTATTCCACATATATCAGTAATCCAACTGTGGAAGGACAGAGGACCTATGGCTGATATTTGATATTCTCCAATTATCATAATGTATATTATTTGTTTCCATATGGATAGAATGCACCTCTCTATGTAGCAATGTGGTTTTTAAATCATATTGTCCAGTGACACTATTTTCCATTCTGATATCTTCTCAGTTGGGGAAAGATGTGAAATTACTAGGTACCAAGTTGTAATAATATAAGAAGTTTCTCTATGCTCATTGCTAAGGCGGAGTAAATGGAAGTCCAAACAGGAAATGTATACTGAGAAAGGTGCCTGTTTTAGCAATTATACTTTTCCTATTATTACAAGAATCAGTATGAAAAATCTATAGCCAAGAATTCCTGGTTCCAGCTAGATTCGAATAAAGTGAAAGTAAATCTTTCAATTCAAATTAATGCTTGGCAAACATATAATGATTGGTAACAGCAACAATGAAAATCTAAAAGAGGAATAGTAGACATCTTCATCTTATTGTGTGGATTTTAATTTAGAAATGTGGGAAACTCTGCTTACCATGCTCGGAAGAAAAATGTATTCACTTTCTGTGAATTAAAAGTGTTTACTTGCCAAATAAAACAATAGTGTTCCAATTCAGCTTTCATTTTGATTGTACAGAAAGAAAGTAAATAAACAATATACCAAATTAAAATTGACTTTGAGATTGAAAAAGGGGGGAATGAACTCAATATAACAAAGGGACAACTTGATATTTTCAATCAAAACGTGTGTATGACATGATTATATATTTGTATACAATATTAATCAAATATTCATATGGAAAGCTGTTTTGTGCAAAAATAGATTTCTCTTTGAAATCTTTTTGATACATGTTTTAAAAATGCAACACAAACAAGGTAGCATCTTTGCAGTACTTAAGCTGAAGCATTTAATGGGCACCAGATAATAGTGGTATTCTGTCCTGCAAATACTTAATTGAATTAGTTGACATAAGATTCATAGATTCTAATTTACAGTCCATTTTAGAAAGTGTTCTGAAAAAGTGTTCTGACTGAAACATATGAAGAACAATTGCAGGATTTGGGTCTAGACAAAACCAGGACTAGGGGCGATATGATAACAGAATTCCAGTATTTGAGATGCTGCCACAAAGAAGAGGAGGTCAAATTATTGTCCAAAGCACCAGAGGGCAGGGCAAAAAACAATGGATGGAAACAAATCAAGGAGAGAAGCAATCTGGAACTAAGGAGAAATTTCCTAACAGTGAGGGCAATTAACCAGTGAAACTGTTTGCCTTCAGAAGTTGTGGGTGCTTCATCACTGGAGATTTTTATGAAAAGACAGTCACTTGTCTGAAATAGTGTAGGATCTTCTGCTTCAGCAGGGCGCTGGACTAGAAGACCTCCAAGGTCCCTTCCAGCTCTATTCTTATTCTGAAATCTGCATGTTGTAAGGAATCCACACCGGTAACCTATTCATACAATCTGGGAGAAGCAGGTAGGGAATCCCTGCTATTGTGTCATCATCACAGAAGGACACTCACTTAGACTGATACAACATGTAGACCATGAAGCTCCAGATTATCGCTAACCCAATAAATCTACTGAATCCATTCCAATATATAATTAACTTCTGAACTTGTGCTTAACTTAATTATTATAATCAATGAGCCAGATAAAAGCAAAAAACATACAAAATCATCATAATCAGAATATGATATTCCATATGTTTAACCGCAAAGAATTTAGTCACAGTAACACTAGCATTGGACTATAAAATACAAACTCTATATAATAAATATATGTTCTCCCTGAATATTGATGCAGAAGAGGCAAAATAAGAAAACGTTGTATGTCTCTGAGGAAATTACCAAAAGCAGTATGTAGGCAATGGTTTGAATCTCTTCTGATCCACACCTGTTCAACTAAGGGGATTTTTGTGTATCGGTTGGTAGGAATTTTGATGATGACATGTTACACTGGGTCTGAAAGAGCTAAAGAGATCTGGGGAATCCATCTTCTTTCTGGCAGCTTGCCAGCTGCTGTGATGGATCTACCATGCTGGGAACTCCATAACTTTTTGGAGCATCCCATACTTTGTAGTACAGGCCAGTGGTGGTATTCAGTAGTGGCGACCTGCAGGTGGGCCTGCCCCCACCCTGGCGCTATTCTGTCCTATTTATCCATGTTTTTAAAGCTGTGTGCATGCGTGCAAGCTGCGTGTGCAAGCAAAGTGCATGCCACGAAGGTTGCACGCATGAGCAGAAAGCGCACACGCACATTTTTGGTGCGCAGCAAACCAGTGGTAAAACTATGTGAAACCCACCTCTGGTACAGGCCACAGGGATGGCACTTTCCTGGGAATTTTAGATGGAATGCTGTACAAGGTGTGCAGTGTGGGCATCGTTTAGGTTTCTCAGTGAATCTGGATGCAGTCCCAATCAATCAGATATTCCAAATGCTTCCCATTGCACCTAGAGGCCACAGTAGCTTCCATTACATATTTTTTCTCCCCATTCCAATTTCAAGCAGGGAGATTCTTCATGCACCACAGTGATCTATGGCACGCAGGATGACTCTTATAAGGCAGATAATTCCAGAGGAAGGACTGACAGGGAAGGCGCAATAAACTTTTGAGTACAGTTTTCTGAACGGTCATCCAGATGATAAAGTTGAAAGCCGCACTGAAATCTTCTCCTCAATTTTGGCTCGGAGTTGCCTGTGCAATTCTGCAGTCATCTTGTATACAGTTTTTGCTTTAACCTGCCTTTTCTTTAAGAGGAGTTGAGTAGTCCGCCTCTCCTTCAAAAAGTCCAAGGCATGAGGAATTGCAGATGCAGGAGCTCTGAAAAGCAAAACACTGGAGTAGAAATTTTAGAGGGGGGTGTGAGACATTCCTATGGAGAAATGCACTGAGACAAATGCTACAAGAGGCAACAGTTTGTTTAGCACTAGCACTTACACTTATATAACACTCCACAGTGCATTGCAGCACTCTCTGGTGGTTTATAATGTCAGCATATTGCCCCCAACAATTTGAGTCTTCATTTTACCAACCTCGGAAAGATGGGAGGCTGAGTCAACCTTGAGCTGGTCAGGGTCAAACTCCTGGCAGTGGGCAGAGTAACTGCATTCTAACCACTGTGCTACCATGGCTCTTTATATCTCATCTATTCATATCCTACCTTTATTGTTTTTAGAAGTAACTCAGGGCAGTGGACATATCCAACACACCTTGCTCCTCCTATTTTCCCACAACAACAATCCAATGAGGTGGGTTTGACTGAGAGAGAGTGACTGGCTCAAAGTCATCCAACTTTCTTTCATGGCTAAGGTGGGACTGGAATTCATGGTCTCTGCTTTCTGGCCTTGTGCCTTAACCACTAGACCAAACTGACTCTTATTTCAACTGTTTTCTTGATAAGGGACACATACCTTCACTATTGTTGTAATACCTAGTTCATTTTCACAGATTGAGCTAGGATCATGAGACAACAACATGAATGCTTGTGTGCCACTGTGCAGGTGAGAATCAGTAACAAAATCCATGGAGGCTCACTCCCAAGTTTTCAGAGAAATTCAGAGGCTGGAACAAGTCAGCTGATTTTCCAGAAATAGACCTTGCTTCTTGAAAAACATGCTAAGAAACAGTCCTTAACATATACTCTGACAGTTGACAACCAGAGCTGAGTACCTGGGTTTTAATGCTTCCCCATGTCCAGCAGTTCTATTGCCATGGCAGGACTATAACATTTCTTATTTAAAGGAAGAGGCATATATGAATAAAACAGGGAATATACGAATGAAATTGTGAAACAGATGACCCAAATCAGATGTGCAAGGCAAAATAATATTCTCTGGGGGCTCCCTAGAGATCATCCATCCAAGCCTTCGCATAAACACTATTATTGTTGTACTTTAATCTCATCTAGCAGAGCAACAGTCTATCTCTCTCAACCTGTCTTAAACTTTTAATAGGGTCTCTTTTATCTGGGAAGAGCTAAAGTTGCTCACACATATGAGAATTTCTGCATGTCATAGGGAAATTAAAATGGGAGAAAAACTGGATCCACCCAGATTGGCTGAAGCATTGAGAATTTGTGCTTTCTTCAGAATGTCTAGATTCTTGTGGTTTATGTGCAATTGTACTGGTTGGGCTGTACCCCAACCAGAAATGCCTCCATTGCTAGAATGCTACCTTAATGGACAGTGGTTCCTTATTGAAAATATCATAGTTTTATTCAGCTATAGAGCCTGGGATAATGTGTGAAGCATTACTTTGCTTCATGAATTTGTGAGTGGGATCTGGATATCTGAATAGAGAATGTAACAAAAAAGAGAATTTAATTTCTGGCTTTTCCTTGCCTGTTCCACCCTTATGAAATGTCATCTACAGAGACCTTGGAAGTGGCCTTTTGCTATTGATTCGTCTCCATCCCCCCTCCCTGCTTCCTAGGAATAATATCTCCCTGGAGATCAGCCGATCTCTAATACATTTGATGATTAGTAAACTTATTGGCTGTTTGGGCTCTGAAAGATAATAAGATTCCTCTTACAGGGGAAAGTGATTTTTTTCAATGATTTGGTATTTTCTTTCTCCTTTTTTTTTTTTTTTGGATTATTACTGTGGTTGTTATTTTTATGAATTTGTTTATTTTTAACCTATATCCCAAAAGAAATGAACTGCCTGGAGTCACTTGCTGGTTGGGGAAGCATAAGCCTGGCAAATAAGTACGTAAGGGATAAATATGCTACCGCATTTAAGAAATGAGTCCATTCAGCTGGAAGAAACAGTTCGGGTGAAGGGAGCCTTCTGCAATCATGAAGTTTGTTTCCACTAAAGTTTTAAGAAATACAAGCAAATGAAGCATAAAATAGCTGGATTGTCTCACAGTGACCTTTAGAAATTTCTCCAAACATCCTCCCCCCTCTTAAATTTGGTTAAAGAGACAGGGACAAGCTATATAATTAGCAATTCGTTTTAGAGAAGCTCATCAGAGAAATTATGTCCCACACACACCAAGATGCCTTTGGAAGGGCTCATCCTCCATATGAAATCATTATAATTAGTTGCATCTTCTTAAGGGATATGTGGCATTGAGTAACCTTTTATTATTACTTTAATGATTCATCATCTGAAGGAGGTTATTGGGATTATGGAAAAACCCCAATGTTTCCATTTCAGTGATTAACAATGCCAGCATATACATGGATGTCTTACTGCATACAGAAATGTTCGTAACACACACACACATATATATTTATGTGTTAAACATACATTTTACTGATAAAGAAATAAAGGGAGACTAGTATAGATCTATTTCAAGCTATTTAGCTCTCATCAGCTAGCC
>JANHFT010007112.1:52146-66789 GCA_032467955.1 Pseudoxenodon macrops | reverse complement strand
GGAGGTTACAATCTCTCTCTCTCTCTCTCTCTCTCTCTCTCTCTCTCTCCGCACTAGAAGAGCAAATGGGAGTGGGGAAGAGAAACCTTGCTGAATTCCATTCCACTCTCTCTCTTTCTCATCTCTCTGTCCGGAAAGAAAAGTCTTCTAGAAGAGCAGAGGGAGGATAGGCTTTTAGCTGAAAGGCTGTTTTTTAAAGTGTTTTCAAAGACGTTTAATTTAAAGCAATACTTTACAAGCCCAGAGCTGCTTTTCAAGGCACCACCACCCTCCCCTACTCAAACATCGGCCCTGGATCACATGGCTATGAAAAACATCCCAAAAGGCTGTTTTAAAGTGTTTTCAAAGACTTTTAATTTAAAGCAGTACTTTACAAGCCTAGAGCTGTTTTGCAAGGCAGCAGCACTTCCCTTCCCTACACAAACACAGACCCTGAATCACGGGGCTGTGAGGGATAAAATCCATCAGGTTCTGACAGGTTCTGGAGAACCTGTAGTGGAAATTTTGAGTAGTTCAGAGAACCAGTAGTGGAAATTTTGAGTAGTTAAAAGAACTGGCAAATACTACCTCTGGCTGGCTCCAGAGTGGGTGGGAATGGAGATTTTGCAGTATCCTTCCCCTGCCATGCCCATCAAACCATGCACACCAAGCCACACCCACAGAACCGGTAGTAAAAAAATTGGATTTCCCCACTGATGAAAAAACATTCTGAAAGTCTGTTTGGCTGTTTTTAAAGCGTTTTCAAAGATGTTTAATTTAAACAACCCAGGGTTGCTTTTCAAGGCAGTAACCCCTCCCCAACTCACCCACCGGCACTGGATCACATGGCTGCACCTAGGAGATCACCCCTCAGCTGGCCCTCACCCGCACCCTTTGGCCTTACCTTCGGCAGGAACTCTGTGATCAGATGTCAGCTCAACTGGTGAAAGAAGTGCGACTAAAGTGGATGCTCGCTGGAAGATAAGGCCGATGGTGAGGGGCGGAGCAAGGGGTGGGTGGGGCTTAATCCCACCACTCCACGGGCTACATACTTTACATTAGTGTGTCGCATCCGGCCCACAGGCCATAGTTTGGGCACCCATGCTCAAGGTCTCTCACACATTTCATTACAATTCCCATTTGCTTACTGAAGTACAGTAGCACTGAAAACAGCCTTTCAATTATAATCGGGTATAGAGAAGATCTGGTGATTTATCTGTCATTTTAACCTTCATAACTGTTGTCTTATTTTAAAAATATAGAAAGCTATATTTAGCTAATACTGGGGGGTTGGTTGGTCAGGTTTGGTTATTTTAAAAGTCCCACTTCTCTGCCTAGCTATCAAGCATGATTCCGGCAAGTCATTTTCTCTAAGGTTCACATATTAGTAGAATGGAAGATCTGTAAAGACCTATGAAATGAGGGGTCTTTGGTGTTCGCTGAGCTTGCTTGTTTTTGCATACCTAGAAAAATACAGAAGAAATTACAAGAATTATCAAATACAAAGAGTCCTACTGATGACTTTTTTAAAATGTGAGGTACATACTTTTCCACCTGGAATCATGTTTTGTGTGCATTGATTTTAGAAGGAAACACTGTTGAAAAATATGTTTCTTTGTAGCATGAATCAACCATAGCGTTTTCCCCATTAATTCCAGAAGGCACGTGCTTCATCACATAGACGCTTTCTTTGGAGAAGGTCGTTAGACACAAGACCTTGTGGACAAAAAAATGATTTATTATATAGTGAAAAGAGGTGGATGGCAGCCAAAAGTTTTTGATTCACTTTTCAGAATGTCAAACACAAAATTTACATAAATGATAATGCAAGCCTGAGTTCATTCAGATTCAAAGCCTGGGTACCTATTAGTAATGAGTGCCATGTAAAAATACGGATATTTGCACATAAAACATTTGATATTACTTTTGTTTTTAAAATATTGCATTAAAGCAGGTACAGATATCTAATAATGTATCTGTAAATAAGATAGCTCCTCCCCCTTTCCCATATTGGTTCTGCATTAAAAATAAAAAAGTAACCTCTCTCTAAGCCCAGTCCACTTCACAGGTTTTCTGTTATAGGGAAAATAGGAGGAGGTAGTTGTGTTGGCTATATTCACCGCCTTGAGTTAATGATGTAAATAAGAAAGCTGGGATGCAAATAAATAAAATCATGTGCAATTGATCCATTTTTGAACCTAACCAAATGTTATTATTGTGGCCAAAGCTCAGAATGTCAAAATAAAACAGAGTAAGATGAGTAAAAGTAGAAAATAAGATTAATGAAGTAGAATTAGTGGTCTAGATTCATACTGGCAGATTTGTCACTTTTGCACCAGTTGCTGCCATGTGCTCACTGGAGCCAAAATTTGGCTTCTGTGTGGATAGGAGAATGGACGGGATCTGAACAAAGAAGATGGAAGTAATATATTTCTGTGTTTCTTGGAAGATGCTTCAGGATGGTAAAATAGACTCCTTAGACAGATCCCTGTAAAATTACCCTGAAACAATACATGCTGTTTCTATTTTCCAAAAGTCACATTGACAGAGTACCTTAATGAATCTACCTTATAGGAATGCTGATGAAACCTCATTGTGCCTAGCTCTCAAAAACTCCTTCCTTAAAAATACATTTTATCTGCTAATTGAAACATTATGAAAAATATTTCTCTTTGCACACATTTCCTCATACCTTACAAAAATAGGGGATTTTCTTCTAATTTGATGTTTGTGTGTGTATTGTTTACTATTTGATACACTGAGATGGCTCGTAATTTTTTGGCTTTGCTTTTTTAAATATTATTTGGCATTAGTTGCATTGTTTTATTTACCTTTACAGTTTGTTCTGGGTTTTAGTTATTGTATATTGTTCTGGTTTTATTTTCACATATAATTTGTCCTTGGTTTTGAACTGGGTTGATCTGCAAAAAAGGTTTTGATTAATGCGTGCACGTGCGCACACGGAGCACAACCCTGAGCAAACCGGCAGCAAAAGTATCCAGAACCCACCCCTGCCCCACACACAATTTTGATATAACGTATGATTGTATTTGCCTTATTGACAGTAGCATAACTCTGCTTAGTCAGATTCAACTACACTTCTTGCATTGTGGAGATGGCCTTGATCATGCTTGTTGATGACCTATGGCAGAGCCAGTATAGAGGTGGTTTGTGCTTCCTCATCTCTCAGTTGCTTTTGGTACCATTTTATCTCTTTCTGACACAACTCTAAGAATTAAAAATTGGAGCCACCACATAATAGGGGTTTCCTTCCTTCCTTCATGGACAGCTCCAGTATCATGGGGAACAATCATCCACAACATGTGGCCAATCTCCCAATCTTTCCTTATCGAGATAGGTTTGAATGAACTGGCCTAGTCACCAGTTCCTTGGTTCTTTGCCATAATCATTGGTTCAGCTTTCACAGTTTACCATAACTCCCCTGGAAGCCCAGCTAGCTTCTAGCCCGGGTAGGTTGAACATTTAAATAAATAAATATTAAACTATTTAATTCCTCATATAAAATATTAAGTATAGAAAATGCTAGTATTATTATGGTTCATCACACAGTAAGCCAGATGCTCAGAATAGATTTGGCATTTTCATTCAGCTATTGAGTCCTTTCCAAGGACCTGGGAGAGGCAGAAGTGGATACAGGATGTAAGCTGTTCCCAGCAAAACTGCCTTTTGCAATTGACTAGTGGTGATTTTGTCAATGTCAATGGTGTTCGAGTGGTGCTCCAGTTGTTTTGGGATTGCACCCAAGGCGCCTATTACTATAGGTACTACTTTTGCTTTCTTCTGCCAAAGTCATTCTATTTCTATTTGAAGGTCTTTGGAAGTTGTTATCTTATCCAGTTCTTTTTCTTCTATTCTGCTGTCTCCAGGTATTTCCACATCCACTACCCATACTTTTTTGCCTTTCTTATTGACTGCTGTTAAGACTCAGGTGTTATATGGCAAGAACATATCTGTTTGAATTCTAAAGTCCTAGAGCACTTTAGCTTCTTCATTTTCTATGATTTCTTTTCTATTTTATAGTCTCAGCAATTCTTGCTTGTAGGCAAATGGAATTTCTTGCAGATCCTCCAATGTGCCATTGTTGCTACTTTATCATGCTGTTGATTGTGGACAGTCTGTGTAATCTTCTTGCAGCAATTAACCAGCTGATCCATCAACTTCTTTGCAGAGGCATCATTTGCTAACTGTTGCTATCTTCTCAGTTCTGGCATTAATTCTCACTAATGCAGTATTATTATTATGGTTCATTGCATAATAATTCATTCAGGCTGAATTTTTCATTTTTATCCACCTGTTGAATACTTCCCAAGGACCAGGGATAGAGACATGTTCTTGATTGATGGTATTAAAGGTATTGTTGCAGGATGTTCCAAGTAAATATATCCTTTGCAATTTGACTGATGGTGATTTTGTCAGTGTTGATGGTATTCAAATAGTGTTCCATTTTGTTTTGGGATTACACCCAAGGCACCTATTGGTATTCTTTTTGCTTTCTTTTGCCACAGTCTTTCTACTTCTATCTCATTATCATTATATCATCATTCCTGTTCCTGCTATTGTTGTTATTAACATTTCAGTGGGAAGAAAATTAGAGTTCTGAATCAGAATATTCTTTTCCTCTTGTGTTTGCAAAGTCTAATATAAAAGAAAAAACAAAAAACACGTACCTTGTATGATTAAAATTTTGAATGGGCTGGGTTTTTCCCCCCATCATTCATTCACAATAGCTATTTTGTTTACTTTATATCCTGAAAATAGGCATTTTGCCTTAGGGATAGTTTGTTTTTCCAACTATATCAAAGGGTAATTACCTTGTTCTTTTTTATAATTAGAGAAGAACAGGCTTGAGCTTTTGCTACCATCCATCATTTAACTTGCTGTTAACTTGCTGCAAGCCCAAAGGCACCACGAAAGCTGATGGATGCTTTTGATCCCCAGAGTTGATAGAAAAGCAATTGGTTTATATGACATAAGATTCCTGTTTAGAGCAAACTGACTCTTGGCTAAGAAAATCATAATCTTATATAAAAATAGGCTACAAATCCAGGTAGCTTTTTCAATGGCAGAGTTTGTCTTCATTGGGAAACGTGTAATGATGTAACATAATGTCTTTGAATACAGGTAGCCCTCAACTTACGATTACTATTGAGTCCACATTTTTTATTGTTAAGCGAGACAATTATTAAGTGATTATTATTAATTATTAACCTTTCTTGCCTCGTTAGTTAAGTGAATCACTGCAGTTGGTACGTTACTAAATTGTTAAATTAACCTGGCTTCCCCATTGACTTTGTTTGTCAGAAGATCACAAAGGGGATCCCATGACCTTGGGATAGCGCAACAATCATAAGCATGAAACAGTTGCCAAGCATTGATCACGTGATCATGGGGATGCTGGAAAGCTCGTAACTGTGAAAAACGGTCATAACTCCCTTTTTTCAGCGCCATTGTAACTTGGAAAAGTCACTAAAGCAACCGTAATTTGCTTCCTGCCAATGCCTTGGGACAGATATCTCTCTTTTTCTTCTCCCTCCTCATCTTACTTCTCAGTTTTTTTAAACATCATGACTCTACTATTATAAGTAGTCCTCAGCTTAGGACAGTTGACTTCATGACTGTTCAAAGTTACAGCAACACTGAAAAAAAGTGATGTATGATCATTTTTCAAACTTATGACCATTACAGCATCCTCGCAATCACAAGTTCAAAATTCAGATGCTTGACAACTGGTTCATATTTATGACTATTGCAGTGTCCCAGGGTCCTGTGATCCCATTTTGCTACCTTTTGACAAGCAAAGTCAATGGGGAAATCAGATTCACTTAACAACCCTGTTAGTAATTTAATAACTGCAGTGATTCACTTAAGAAATGTGGTTAAAAAAGTCCTAAATGAGGCAAACTCACAACAAATTTCTCACATAGCAACATAAATTTGGGGCTCAATTATGATTATAAGTTGAGGACTACCTGGTTTTTGGTGTGTGAGTTGTTGTTGTTTTTTTGAAATTTTTTAACCAGTTGTAAGTAACAGAAAATACAAATTGTCTATTCTGAATTAGAGAGTAGCTAGCTTTAAACCATGTATATGGTCTGGGCCTAGACAATAGGAAGAGAATTACCTGCATACCTTACTTCCATTATGAACTACATTGGTATTGGTGGGAGAGTCAGTTCTTTCTTCCTGGAGACCTTCTGCCAAAGTAAACAACAGATGTTAAGAACACCTATGCATGTTTCTGTTGCTGAGAATTAAGATCCTGCCCTCAATTTCTGAGCATTTTATTTCCACCTGCTTTCGTTGCTAATGTTATTTTTGTAATCCATAATGATTTGTCCAAATGCTTTACAATCCTTTATGGACGTGAAGCAACATGAGTAAGGAGGAGAAGAAAATAAACTTGTGGATTATTTGGAAATCTCAAAGATGACACACAGGAGATATGTCATTAATTAGCCTCTGTTCCTACGTGTGAAACAGATTTTGGCTAGGAAAAATCACCGCACTATTAAGCAGTGGCTGCTGAACACATACACACACGCACACCAATAACTTTCAAGTAGCAATACAACCCCAGCAAGTTATATTTCAGCATGACTGATTTTTGTGTATGTATATAAAAAGGACACACCTTTATATACCTTGTTGATTATGGTTATGGCGAATATTTTAGAATCAACAACTCTCATATGCTACAAGTATTAATACAGTAATATAACTAAAAATATTACTTTTTACCTTCTGTAGAAACACAAACATGTGATGGTAACTATCTATAATTGTGTAATATTTTCCTGTCCTGGTCATAGGGTATATAAATGATTTCAAAGCCACCAAATTAATTGGGATTTAGTTTCAAGTACTTTCTTCAGGATTCATCTTTGTAAACATGCTTTTTATTTGTTTGTTACCTCCTAGATTCACAGATATTGATAACTCAAGGACGCTAAAATCTGGACAATCCTGGACACGATGGATAAAGTGATATTAATATTTCATATTAAGTTATACTATATATAGACTTAAAATAAGTTTTATAGGCCAATCACCAGAGGGTGGTAAAGATCCATTGTGTAAGCATCTACGAATACAGAAAAGGTTTCTGGCTGATGCAGGTGGGAACCTCACTATTGATAGGTCAATTGTGCGATATCAGCTGCATTTAAAATGACTATTTCTTAAACTGAGGAATGTGTGTATATGTCTAGACTGCTTTAATGCTGGTAAAACTGATTAGGACCATTCAAGATTTATTTAAAGATATTCATTCCAACGCAGCTTTAGATCTTGGCAACTTTTCCTCCTGTTCCTTTCTTTAGAATTTTAGATTTTCAGGATCACATAAATTTAACATAAATTTCCCAACAGACAGATGAAACTATGAACCTAGAAAGGAGACAAGTCACAAAAATCAGGCTCTTGTCTTTCATGGCATGAAAGGACACAGCATATTAGTACAATAAATGTCATTGCTTTATGGTACCCCGTGTTTATATCTAAGGCAGAAATAGGTTAGAAGTATATAAGGGGACCTCAGAAAAGTAATCCCTTTAGTATTGTCCAAGACATTCCAGTTATAGAGGTCACAGTATGATTTACAACATTTTTATATCATTCCTGTATAACAAATGATATAGCCTATGGCTGTATATAACTTGTAACCCTGTTTTGTTCAGATTTGTTTTCTATTTCTGTTTTGTATTTCTTTGGCAAAGAGTCTAGCAATCACTGTACCAATAAAGGATACTTGATTTCGACTATCTCCCATCACTTTGATTCCTTATTAAAGTTGGCATTTTCTTACAGTGGAACTAAAGCAGAATGTTGTTACGCAGAATGCTTTGGTTTAGTCACTCCACTTCATCAGCCCTTTCCATAAGGAAAATAATGCATATAAATATATATCATAAGGGATACACAATTACACAAATAATGTAAATGTTTGTACAATGTGTATTAAATAAGAGAGACCTCTTTGCTCAAATGGGGATTATCCTTCCATTATGGACATTTGGAATGGGATTCTAGGAAAAGAGTTATGAGATCAATTACACATAATAGAAGAAATGACTTAAAGAGATACTAGCAATAAGCTCCAATGTTCAACGTTCTGTGTAAAGTTGAAATATTTAATTTTTGATTAGCAGTTAAGCGAATAGAAAAGGAGAGGGGAATGCATCATTCCTGCTTTAAGCAATTTTTCCCTTTGTTTTTTTAATCTTTATTCTGCTGTAACTTTCTTTTAAAAATTGTTAAAAGTGTAAGTCTAAAATAAATTTTAAAAAGACAATTCCCCCCCTTAATGTTAGCATTTTTTCAAGAGCAGCAGTCTAAGTCAAGTGACTCCACAAGTAGGCCATCTATTTTATAATTTTCAACCCTTGCACAGGTAAATAATCAGAAGGTATAAAATGCATTCTCAAAATAAAAACAATCTTTCACAAAGAATTTGATGAAACTGTTGAATTCTTGATGCTCTCTTGGTTGTTTTCTTCCTGCAATATCATCAGTGTTGGGAAGAGTGGTGTTAGCTGCCTGCCAGTCATGCTATAGGTGTGGTTTCCTCCTTGATGGTTCCTTGATTATTGGTATTGATCAGGTTATTGTTTCTTGATTGATGGTTTATGTGATTCTGGGTGTTGGCTGCTATAAGAATTTGTTCAAAACTGTTTCTTTCATTCCTAGGCTTTTGATTGCATTGTTTCAATGTGAATATGATTTATCTCTTTGTATCTAGGTGGCAGTGAGTGCATCATTGGCGGACTTGAAAGAACAGGTTAGAGGAATTTCTATAGGATTGATATGAGTTGAAAATAACTTGAGGCCCATAATCAATCAATCAGTCAGTCAGTCAGTCAATCAATCCATGTATCTATTGATGACTGATTGCTAATTGCACAATAGTACTAGAACACTTGTCTAATAGTACATGCTTTTACTCTATGGCTATTACCGGTTTAATATAATTCTTAAATAACTATAGCGCACCTACTTTATTCCTTCTGTTTGATTTTTCCCCTATACAACCTGAGCTATGGCAGAAGGAGGAAGGTCAAGGGAAGAGGTTTTGAGATATCACAATCCTGCAACCAAACCCACTCCATTCTGCAGCATTATTATGGGCAGATGGTTTCCCTGCCAATTGGTGTTGTTCAGAAAAAGGAGGCCAACAAAGCCCAAAAAAAATATCCAACCAATTATTTTACTTATCATGCACTACACAGGCAAAATCAGGATGGTAGCATCTGGCAGTGAAACAGAACAGATGCAATAGGGGCAAGATAAGGACTGCCAATTCAATGAGAAATAGATTGCACTTCAAAAGTGAGAAAAGGCCAATTGACTAAAAGCAAGTTATTAGACATGAAGACCTTTGTATCAATCTGTCTTTTACAAGCAATTGAAATATTTTTAAAAAGCAGGGTCTTGTTAAAATCATTTGCACTCAAGAAGAAATGTTCCCAGGTCTTATTGGGTACGGATCTCAAAGTACTTTTGCCAGTAACATAGCCTGATTCATCTACTTGAGACTCTGGCATTTTCAGGTGCCATTTAGCACATTGGAGGAGGGGTATACTCTGTTTTGTTCATCCACAGTAGAGATTTGATTGAGAATTTCAATTAGTTTCTTCCTTACTTTCATTCAGATTTCTGATTCCATAAACTTTATAAATACACAGTTAGGGTGGAAATTGCACATAAAAGTATAGCAGTCTGAAGTGAGGGATCAAAGCCATAATTCTGATCATTCTTCATGCATTTGAGCCACAGTAGCACCGTGGTTAGAATACAGTATTGCAGGTTATTTCTGCTGACTGCTGGCAATTTGCCCTTTCGAATCTCACCAGGCTCAAGGTTGACTCAGCCTTCCATCCTTACGAGGTCAGTAAAATGAGGAGCCAGATTGTTTGGGGGCAATATGCTCACTCTGTAAACCACTTAGAGAGGCCTTTATGTATTGTGAAGCAGTATATAAGTCTAAGTGCTACTGCTATTTTACCGACAAAACTAAACTTGTGCAATATAATATAATATAAATTATATAAAATTAAGAAGTTGTGGGGGGTTGTTGTTTAAAGGTTTATATGTGCATCTAGCTTGCAGAATGTGACTTCTTACAATACATACAAAGTCACAAAACCCAGACAGCAACAGCAAAACACATAGCTGGGACTCACCAACATAGACTCCACCATCAATAATAATATCTAATACCTAATATCCTGACCCCAACATTTGGGGAAATAGCCAGAACTTTAAAACTTTCCTGAAAGCTAACAGAGTTGGGGCAGTTAAATCTTAGTGGGAAATTGTTTTATGAGGCAGAAACTACAACTAAAAAGGTTTTCAAGTCCCATGCATTATCCCATATCTGATACAGTTTTGAGCATTTCCCCTTTCGAAATCATTTTTATGTTGTTCCATATTACCCTATCAGAAGTAAGAACACTGAAATCTCATGGAAACTCATGTGGGACTGTTGACTGTTGAGATTGATGGCTCTTGTTACTTATTTTAAAATTACTGTCATTTTCATTTAGTTTTATGGGGTTACGAATGTTGTTTGGAGGGACAGTGGACAACTTCATGGCCTGTTACTGATGCCTTTGTTAACTAACATGAAGCCATTACAATGCAAAATACTTTAATGAATAAAACCCACTCATTGATACATTAGGCATTTGACTTGACCTAACATGTATAGGGTTAAATGCCCATGTTGGAATGATGCTTGGAAAGATGGATCCAGACCTTTTTAAAGCTACAACAATAACCATACTTGGCAGATTCTTTTTCTTTTCTGAGAAAGGTAGCCATTAAGGTCAAAGGTGCAGAAACTTAGATAACACAGTTAGACACCAAAGCACACAACTGCTTGTAATAAATAGCTTTTATTTCCTTGTTTAATTGTAAGAAACTAATCTCATTATAACTTAATATGAATGTGGTATGCAAAGAAGAAGATAGTGTAGGCATATTTTTAATTCAGAGAACACAGATGCTAGTTATTGGCTCTACACTGCAGAACCTAATTGGCAAATGAGTTTTCTGAGAATTCATAATACAGCAAATTACTTGGGTGGAACACCTCAAGGGAATGGTATTGTCATGCTGAGCCTGGTATCCAGTAGTTTAATGTTTTAGATTTCACAAGGGGAAGGAGATATACATAAGAGTGTACAGGGAGAGAAAATTAAGAATTCTTAATAGTTTCCACTCTATCTTTCTGAAAAATGCTGCTGCTGAAGAGAGTTCTAGTATCATTTTTGCTAAATTGTTGCAGAACAGATGGTAGCACCTGGCTAGCCGCCTTTAGCATACAAAATCTTGTTGGCACATGGATAGGAGGCCACCAGGAAATCCTAGGGATATAAGCTAGAGGCAGTAATAAAAAAAAAGATTCTAGAAGAAGAGAATGACAGGGCTTCACCTGACAAATGCCAGGATCAATTTACGAACTCATAAGAATCCTAGAACTCCTGGTAAGTAGTTTTTATAAGATATACCAAAAGAATTATACAGCTACAGTCTTGCAAGGCAAACATATTTATAGATTTAAACCGTTTTGCCTCCTATGTTAACAGACTTCTTGGGGCTGCCTTTGGGCAAGGGGAATTTCTGAGTTGCATCTGTCCCTTGTTTAGCCGATAGTCTGAACTTTATTATGTTGTTGTTCTCTGACCATCTGAAAAGCAGCCTCATAAGCAATGGCAAACAATTTCAATATTGTTGCCGTAACAATGACATAGATGTGTCGATGCAATTGCCGGAAATAAAACTCATTGAGAAGGAGATTAAAACAAAAGAATAAGAAACCCAAAGGTACAAAAGTGATCTCAAGCCAGAGCATCAGATTAGAACTGGAGTGATCCAGGTTCATAATGGGGTTATCTGTCATTGTCTCTCAGCTAGCCTACTTTTCAAGCTGGATGTATGTTAAAACCAGAAGGAAAGAGGCTATAATCAGCTCTTCATAAAGAAAACCAGGTTATAAATGAAATATTATATTGCACACAAACCTTGGCCATATCTTTGAGGCGCAGCTGCTTCATGACAGCATGCCTATTCTCTTATTTAGATTCAAGTTACTTACCTCTGCATTTTCCTTATTATTCTGTTGTTTTTCCATTTTCCTTCATATGTCTTTGGGGGAATTTAAATGGATGTTTAGAATGTTATGGATTCATACTGAAAGCCGCATTTGTCTACAAAGAAACTAATTCTGTAATTTGGATTGAAAAATGCAGCTTATATAATAATAATATTATGTAGTAAAAGGCAGTGAAAGATGTACAAGTCGCTTTCTGTGACAAACATATTAATTTTATTACATTCACAGTTCAAGATTAAAGGGAATCACAAATACGTTATGTACCAATAGACAAAGTGAGAAGTCAGCACATTAGGGAGATGGAATTAGTGGCCGACATTAAAAAGTTATTAGCCTTTGATCTCTCATGTAGTTCACCTGATCAAATGGAAGCAAGGCTTAAACAGCACCTTTTAAAAACAATTATAATGGACAACCCAAGATTTAGCACCTTGGGTAGAAATTTCAATAGATCAGTGGAAGTGCATAACTTCTATTTCAGGCCAATTCATGCATTTAATGAGGAGTAGAATTCCTGGTATTTTCTTCTACAAATGATTGTGGGTAAACACTGTAAGAGTTATTTTCTGTTATTATTATTTTTTATTTTAATTGTACAGGCAGGAAAGAAATTTTAATTGCTATTGTTATTACAGGTAACCTTTGATTGATTATCACTATTGAGCCCAAAGTTTCCATTACTAAGCAAGACACTTGTTAAGTGAGTCACACCACATTTTACAACCTTTCTCTTGCCCCTTGTTGTTAAGCAAATCACTGCGGTTGTTAAATGAATCGTGGTTGTTAAGAAAATCTGGCTTCTTCCATTGACTTAGCTTTTTGGAAGCCAATTGGGAAGATTTATGATAAATGGCGGCGACATGGCCCCCAGACAGTGCAACAGTTATAAATACACGCCAATTAACACACATCCAAATTCTGATCACGTGATCATGGGAATGTTGCAACAGTTGTAAGTGTGAAAAGACAAGTCACTCTTTTCAGTGTTGCTGTCACTTTCAACAGCTACTAAATGAACGGTCGTAAATCGAAAGCTACTTGTACTTGTATTCCTCATGCAAAATGTGTACGTGCTTTCATTTAGGACAGTGGTGAAAATGCTTGCCTCCTACTCTATATTTCTCTGTTAGGGTGCAAAGAGTGTGTGTGTGTGTGTGTGTGTGTGTGTGACATGGTGGCTCAGTGGCTAAGATGCTAAGCTTGTCAATCAGAAAGGTCGGCAGTTTGGCGGTTCGAATCCCTAGCGCCACGTAACAGGGTGAGCTCCCATTACTTGTCCCAGCTTCTGCCAATCTAGCAGTTCGACAGCATGTAAAAATGCAAGTAGAAAAATAGGGACCACCTTTTGTGGGAAGGTAATAGTGTTCTGTGTGCCTTTAACATTTAGTCATGCCGGCTACATGACCACGGAGACATCTTCAGACAGAGCTAGCTCTTTGGCTTTGAAATGGAGATGAACACCGCCCCCTAGAGTCGGGAACGACTAGCACATATGTGCGAGGGGAACCTTTACCTTTTTAGTGGAATGAAAAGAAGGAGTAGGGGAGACATGATAGCAGCATTCCTGCTATTTATTTTGTAGTTAAAATAAAATAGTTTCTCTTGGGAACCAAGGACATTCTCACACCTGGTCAGAGGAAGGAGGAGTGATGTTACCAAGCAACCAGACAGTGCCTTGATTGGACCATGTGACTGATTGTTTGGGGAGGGGAAAATATTTCTAATTAGGTGAAAACTGCAGGAAACTTCAGAGTCGGTTTTCACTAGAACGGTGCTAATATGACATATCTAATAAAACTATTCTTTGAGGAATCTACCTGCCTTGGAGTTTTGTTTGTTGTGGGTATGTTACTTGGATCCCTGACAACTCCAATATTTGGGGGGCTGCCACAAAGAAGAGGGGGTCAAACTATTCTCCAAAGAACCTGAAGGTAGGACAAGAGGCAATGAATGGAAACTAATCAAGGAGAGAAGCAACCTAGAACTAAGGAGGAATTTCCTAACGGTGACAGCAGTCAATCAATGGAGTAGCTTGTGTTCAGAAATTGTGGGTGCTTCATCACTGGAGGCTTTCGAAAAAGAGAGTGAACAACCATTTCTCTGAATTGGTGTAGGTGCTTGTCTAGGTAGGGGGTTGGACTAGAAGACCTCCAAGGTCCCTTCCAACTCTGTTATTCTATGTTCTACGGGGTGAATCTGAGCAGAATTCAGCATTTTTAATCTCCTTCTGGGAATGGAGATATAAAAAGAGAAAAGTAGGGAATTTGATCGTCTAGAATCGTGTTTCTTAAAGCTGATGAGTTTGCAAAATCCTGGTTTAGTTTCTGGATCAAAAGCACCAGACTTCAGGATACTAACAAAAAATGTACAGGTAGTTCTTGACTTAATGACCGCATAGCTAATCCTTGACTTATGACCCCAACTGAACCCAAAAGGTTCTGTTACTAAGCATGACAGCTGTTAAGTGAGTATTGTCCCATTTTACAACCTTTCTTATTTGGCAACCGATTCATATTTATGACGGTTGCCAT
>JANHFT010007112.1:31822-42170 GCA_032467955.1 Pseudoxenodon macrops | reverse complement strand
GGTTCTGCGAACTACTCCCTAGGTTTACTACCTACTCTATAGAACTGGTCCGAACTGGTAGGAACCCACCTCTGTACTGTATATATAATATAAGGCATCAGACAAGAAACTAGGACAACATGAGTTCTAGTCCTGACTTAAGCACTGATCCAGGATGAGTTTGGACTAGTCTCTCAGCACTAGAAAGCAGGCAATAACAAGCTACTTCCAAAATCTTGCCAAGAAAATTGCAGGGACTTATCCAGGCAGCTGCCAGGAGTCCACCAATCAAAGGCAACCCCCATTCTTCCAAAAACATGAATAGGGAAATTATAGTTTATTCTGTTTCTTTTTTGTTAGAGATAACTGGAAGGCTGATGACATTTATATTACTCTATTTTTTAATTTTTTAATTTTTATTTATTTATTATTTATTTGTTTTGTCACGCATGTATAAGATAATAGATATAAGTATATACAAGATTATAAATATATGAAATGGATACAAATAAATGGGGTTGTTAGGTCAGGGACAGTAGGCACATTGGTGCGCTTATGCATGCCCCTTATATACCTCTTAGGAATGGGGTGAGGTCAACAGTAGACAGTCTAAAGTTAAAGTTGTGGGCATTTGGGGAAGAAACCACTGAGTCAGGTAATGCATTCCAAGTCGTATTTTCTGCAATCGAGTTTGGTATGTATGTATCTATTGTGTGCTCATATATTCTTGTGGTTGAAGCTGAAGTAATCATTGACAAGAAGGACATTGTAGCAGATGATTTTATGTACTATGCTTAAGTCAGACCAAAGGCGGCATATTTCTAAGTTGTCCTAGCCCAAAATTTCAAGTCTGGTGGCATAAGGTATTCTGTTGCAAGCAGAGGAGTGGAATACTCTTCTCATGAAATATCTCTGGGCTTGCACAATTGTATTAATGTCTGATATGCAGTGCGGGTTCCAGACAGATGAGCTGTATTCGAGAATTGATTTAGCAAATGTTTTGTATGCTCTGGTTAGTAGTACAGTGTTACAAGAGAAGAAGCTATGCAGGATTAGGTTGACAACTCTTAATGCCTTTTTGGCAATATTGTTACATTGGGCTCTGAAACTTAAATCATTAGAGATGAGTACACGAAGGTCCTTGACAGGTCGTATCTGCCCAGCTTCTATTTTGTGTTCTGATTATTTTTTGCCAATGTGAAAGACAGACCATTTGGTGGTTGAGATTTGAAGTTGCCAATTGTTTGACCATTCTGACACATAGTCAAGGTCTTTTTAAAGGGTAGCAGTATTGTCAGTGGTGTTGAATAGTTTTACATCATTAGCAAAGAAAATACAGTTGCTTATAATATGATCACAAAGGTCATTTATGTAAAGTATAAAGAGTGTTGGCCCTAAAACACTGCCTTGGGCAACACCACTGTTAACAAGAGTAGAGTTTAATAGGGCGCTCCCTATTTTGACCACTTGTTGCTTGTTTGACAGGAATGCAGGAACATAGGGGTCCAGAAATGCCACACGATTTTAGTTTTAGAAGTAGTTTGTTGTGTACTACTAAATCAAAGGCTTTACAGAAGTCTATATACATTGCGTCTATTGCTTTGCCCTAGGGCAACTATTATAAAAATATTATTAAATATTAAAATATTATAAAATATTATAAAAACAATATTGCTTTATTCTATGGGACAGGCTGAATTATATTCTTTGTATTATTATTATTATTATTATTATTATTATTATTATTATTATTATTATTATTATTATTATTATTATTATTATTATTAAAAGAGGATGAGTGCAGGTGGACTTAAGGCAGTTTCCCTGCATTCTCTGCATTTGAGGAACAAACATCTAGTTCAAACTATTTTGATGACTTTCAATAGAAATGTTGATTACACAGAAATTCCTATCATCTGTGGTCTGCATAAATCTTATGTACTAAATCATAAACCATCCATGTTTAAACCTTTGAAGAATTATAAAATATTAATGAAGTACAACTTAACTTTTGCCAAGCCAAGTTGAGTCTATTTCATTGAAGTTTGATCTTCTATGTGCTTGAGAATTTTGGCTTTAATAATGCTTCCCACTAATTTGCCAAGTGGGAGAAAGTTTTAAAAATTTGTTGATAAATATGTTAGATCCTACTTCCCTTTTTAAAAATTGTTCTTGCATTGTGCATTTTCCACTTCTCTGAAGGACATATGATATATTTTTGTTATAAAAATCACACTTAATAGATTTATATCCTTTCTGAGTGATCCATGTCTACTAATGGGCCACAGTTTCTGCATATTTTAGTTTTATTGTATTTACCAATATCTTCATTTGATTTATTTCTCTATTGTTTGTTTATTTCCCTTGGCTCAGTGCTAAACTACTCATGATGTTATTCATATATTTGGAGTTTCTCTTACATTTTTAATGAATGGCTGGGAAGGAAGGGCTGAATGTAGCAGGGATGTTTTTTAATCTTTTGCCTAACAGAATGAAGTGAAAGCTTTTTTCCCAATGCAGTAAAGGGACTGACTGCAGGATGAACCTTCAGGAGTAGCTCAAGATTAAATAACCTTCTCCCATGCTACAAATTTAATTTAGTTTTCTCTCCCCCTGCTCCTGTTTTCTTGCTTATTTATTTATCTATTTTAAATCAGACTCTCCTAGGCTTCAGATGAGAACCTGTCTAGTCTGAATCTTATTTTTCATTTTTCAATTTGTTTGCATCACAAATAATAAGCCTTTGCTATATCTTCCTGCCAACTGTTCCCTAGCTATGTTTACCCAGAAGAAATTCCATAGTTTTTCAGATGTGTGTTTTCGGTTACAGAATCATCTCAGGGAAAGATGCTAAAGTTTCTAAAAAGACCTTGATTAAAAGTCTTCTTTCCCTGGAACCCGTCCTCTGTCGGGACCTATGAACAATGTGAATGATAAAACCCAGCCAAAGATCAGTATTCCCACAACAAAGTGAAGTGACACCAGGACTGAGGTTCTTCATCTCTAGACTGTTTGATGAGAGCATTTGGCATTCATAATAAGCAATGACAGATCAGTCATAATTAAAAACAAAACAAAACTATTCCATCAAACATCATCACATGACTTGCTTGAGGAGACGATTTACCAAAGATGTAGAAAGCTTCTTATCATGACGCATAACTTTTGATATATACATTTGGTTTGTTTTTTTAAACACTTAAAATTGGTGATTGTGTTTATTGACAACAATAAGCAGAGCAAGACAACATGTCCTTATATTTTCCACTTGTCTGGCTTGTAGTTAACTGGAAAACTCCAGTTAAAGAATGCAAAATTCATCAAAGACATTTCTATTATTTTAGCACATAATTTATATCTAGGTTTTACTGAATATTAGTTATTTACCTTGAGGGGTTGGAATGCCCTTTTATGTGTTCTAATAAACATTGCCTGTGAAAAAGACCATCAGAATAAAGCATTTTAAAAGCATTCTCTTTCTCTAAGGCCTGATAAAAGTAGATGAAATGTTGAATTATCCTTGAAGTTTCCATAAGTGAAATGGTGATTTAATTGAAAATAACTTCTCCCACCTTCTCCAAAGGGCAAGATAAAAGCAAAGCAGAGCAAAGAAAGGGGATGGAAACTGGGGGGGAAATGGGGAGAGAATCTTAGTGAAATCAATTAAAAAATACAAAGGCAAGCGCTACAGAATTTAGTGGAAAGGAAGTGAGCTTTATTAAAACTATGCAAAAGTTACCTATGATTTGAATGAATACTTTTACCTTCAATATTCATGATCTTTCTTTACAGCATTGTCAGGACTCTTTATTTCAGTTGATTAGTATCCATGTCAGTCTTGCCGTTTAAAATGAAATGGAACACGGTAAACCTGGGCTTCTGTTTTCCTCTCCTTCCTTCCTCCTCCTGCACAATTAGGAGAAGAGTCTACTTTAAATTACAATAAATCACTGTTTAAGGTTAAATCAAATCCATCAAATTGTGGTTCATAGCCATGGAGAGTAAAAGGCAGCTTCATAAATGATTTCAGAAATTCAGGACTGATGGGTCATGCCCTAGACACTTTTATTTTCTGAGTCAAAGGAGTCTTATTCTACCTTTGTTTCTGGTACAAATAGTGACTTAAAAAAACATTTTTCAGTGAATGCATAACAAGGTCAATAAATAAACCTGTCCTTCTAATGAGCTTGACCCCAGACTTAGCCTCGGTTCTCAGTCCCAATCCTTCTAAGTGATAACAAAACAACAAAACCCAAAAGTGTTGATAGCTTGATCTGGAACCAGCTTCATTTTGTCATGCTAGGGGTCAGAAATGTCTTGTCCCTGGCAGCAAAATCTTTTTTTAAAAAAACTTTCAAATCAGGAGAAAGGCTTGTCTTTCTGTATGAGAGATGACAGCATAAGGCAAGACAACTGATGGTTAAATAAATAAATAAATAAATAATGAGACTTGTCTTGTTTACTTGATAGATGAGTTTCTATGCGTATATGCAGCAAAAGCATTTACTTTTGGAATTTCATCATCTGTTGGTAATAAAAAAAGTCTTATTCAATGAATATAAATTCCATAACACGAGAATGCTGACTATCAGTTATACCTCAATAAGAGGGTTTTTCCCTCCTAATATTTTGGCTGACTAAGAAGTCATTAAATGAAACTTGTTTGAGAAATGCCATGCAGAGAAAATGGCTAATATTCAAGTTATATTTATTGTGTTTTCTAACAATTGGGGGGAAATGTGCTACAATGATGCTGTGAAAACATAACTCTTGTGTGGTAATTGTTTTTAACTTTAATTAAATGAGTTGATGAATTGGCAATAGCTAAATGTGCTAAAAAGTTCTGTATGGTGGATTCATCATTCCATTCATGAGAAGTTTGCACCAAAAAAGAAGAAATTTTTCACCAGTTTCAATTTGCCCTCTGCGGTCCTCAAACATTTTGCTTTGGGAGGGTTTATGACTCCAAAGGAACAAAGATAATGTTAGAAACTGTAGAAGGAAGGAAAAAAATAATCAAAATGTGTTTCTTCATTCTGCAGAAACCTTTCTGGAACTGAAACGAACCTGTTATAAATCTGAAACCAACCCTTATTTATTTCTAGTAATTTTTAACTACATGCTAACATTAGTATGTTATCAGTGATTGGTTATGTATATTTAGGTGTCACTTGAGGTGTTGGTATACTATTAAAGATCTATTTTTCTCAGCCAGAATTTAGGGAATTTAGGGAAAACAATAATACAAGAAACTGCTGTCATACACCGTAAACCAAACATCATAATTGCCTTTCTTTTACTATACAGGCATAATAATACCATAATAACTGAAAGTCTGTCAGGTGTAGGCAGTGGTAGGATTCAAATAATTTAACAACTGGTTCTCTGCCCTAATGATTTCTTCCAACAACCAGGTTGCCAAACTGCTTAGAAAGTTAAGAACCAGTTCTCCCGAAGTGGTGCGAAATGGCTGAATCTCACCACTGGGTGTAGGAGTAAAGGAATCTATTCTCTCAGATAGCATATACAGAAAAGAAGCAGCAAGGTACTGAATTGCTATATGCCATTCATATTATCTTAATTATATATATATATATTAATTTATATGCCACTCATCTCACTATGGGCGGCTTAGCCTTCTAAAAAAGAAATCAATGTTTAGTAGAAAGTTGAGGAAAACTTCCTCTGCTTTTATATATGGCAGGGACAAGGGCTTTTTGGTTGTCACCACAGGCAATGAAATATCTTGGGTTAGTTTTGAATTTATCAAAGAACATAACATCAAGGATTTAAAGTATACAAAGCAATTTCCTTTCAATGTGCATTTCCTATTCAATATTTAGAAGTACTCAAGGATAATATCTATATATGTGCAAAGCACAAATCTACATAGACAATGTGGGCAAATCTGAAGACCCCACTAGACTAGAGATTAATGTTTTGTTTTTGTGTACAAATCAAAATATATCATTTTCCTATTTTAGTTGGTGTCTCACCAATCATGGTGGCATCCAAGATAAAACTCATTATGTATTTCTACAAACACCATAGGTGCTTATAGGGTAAGCAGGACAAGAAGTATGTGCATTTCTTACTTGTGCATGAATCAGAATTGAATCACTTGCCAACAATATTATCCAAAATGTAGAATTCATGCTGCAGAGATATCACTATTATTGCGGGGTTATTTCTTGCTAAATTGAGCATTTCCACTGGACTTTAAGAAGACATGGCATTATTTAACTTTTTGCTTTGGTGGCTTGCACAATTTTGGGTGGGGAAGACGCTCATTGATTTGGCCTGCCTATAACATTTGTATCAAACCAAACATTATTCATAAGGAACTGTCCAGCAGAGTACAATCCAACTACAATAAAAAGTAACAAATAAGAATCAAACATCAGTTTAAATTATATAAAAAGAATAAAGTCAGTATATGCTTTATTTACAATTACAATGAAAATAATACTGTTCAACTATATAAGCCAAAATCTACCTCCTATCTAAATGTTCTAATACAGTGTGCAGTCAAACAGCTCTAATTCCAGTCTCAGCATCACAGATTAAATGTAATATTTAGCAGTTACCATATAGTGCATTGGAGAAATGCAGGATAAAGTTTCTTTTAGGAAATTTGCCCATTGTATTCAGATTACAGAGAAACTACAAATCCTGATGAGATATTTGGTGATACAATAGCTGCTTTCACAATTCCTCATTACTGACAGCAGCACAACAGAGAATTTTGGCTAGAAATAGTGAGCTCATCTTAGACATCATCTAGTTTTCCTCTGATGCTGTGAGAGCTAGTCTTATTAGAGCAAACGAGGCAGACATTTTATGTAGTAGATGCTAGCAAGCAATAAAGGAAACAAGCATGTTCTTTCTTTCAGATTTCAGGTATTCAACAGAAAAATGAATGTCAACTTCTATGCAAAAACATGCATTAAGACAAAGGTATAATTGATATAAAATCCATGTCTTATAAATACCCATTGTTTTTCCAGATTTGTATTACTTATAATTTGCTAGAAGAATTTTCTAAGATCCATTAGCAACAGGATCTAGGACAGAAACTTTATCCGTCTATGCATCCATTTGAATTTATTTTGTCCAAACAATTTAGCAACTTCATTATTCATTACAAATTATTTTGTTCACAAAATAAAAAGGGACATTTGCATCAAGGAATCCCTTAACAAATAACACAAGGCATTAATTTTATATGATTAAATTACAGAATTTGGAAGGAAAAGGGGAAATAAAATGCCAATATATATTTAGCAGCAGCAGCAATTGGCAATTTCATGAACATTAAATGCAAAGCTATATTTCACATTTTTTTTAATTGGCCCCCAGTTTGGGTACTTTTGGCTTATATAAAAAGCATCAGAATTCCCATTATGAGATAATAGTGAATTGACAAAGCACCAGTAATATACAGAGAGCAATTATTTCCCTATTGCACTTTTCTGTACATGTTTTTTTTTACACAAATAAGAGTAGTATTGGTTATATCTGTATTTCTCATATAAGCTGCTTATATCCTATATTCATGCCAGCTTGACCCTAAACTGGTTATATTGAGCTGTGTTCATGACATCTTGACCCTAAACTGGCTGTATTAAGCTTTTTTGGCAATAATCTGCAAGATATTCAGTCTGGATATTATCTCCTCCCAGTTAGACAGTTTCCCTGCTGCTGCACCCTCCACCAATCATATTCTTTCCTGCAAGAGGGTCTTCCTGGTCATACTTATACTATATGCATATTGCAGTATAGTACATTAGAGTTAAACATATGTTTATAAGGTTGAGGCATTTAGTGCTATTAGAGCTAACATTAAGCACAAGGCTCATTTGAAGTGGCAGTAGCCAATGAACCTTTGAGGTTAAGCTGCAGTGCTCTAACTCAGACAGACAGGAGCACTTGAGATGAAAGGAAGAAAAAGCTAAGACTCAGAAGGAACTCAGCAAATACCAAAAGTAATTAAAAAGTTTGTTTTGATATGTAAGAAACAAGAAAAAAAACCAAAGAAATGATTGGTCTGCTAATGGGAGAAGATGGAAAGAAGGGTACGGTTATCAGGGGGAAAGCAGTACTGCTTAATTCATTTTTTGCATCTGTCTTGATGCAAAAGGAAAAAAAATAATCCAATGTATCAAAAGCAGTATCACAAAAGACAGAAAAGGAATGCAAGTCAAAATAGGCAAGAGAATGGTAAGAGAACACCTATCAGTTGTAGATTAGTTGATATCACCAGGAACAGATTGTTTAATCTCAGGATTCTGAAGAATCTAGCCAACATGATTTTGGAACTGCTGAACAAAATATTTCAAAGTTTGCGTAGAACTGGGGGACTACTGAGAACAGATCATGCCAGACAAACTTTAGTGCTTTTTTTGACAACGGGACTGAATTACTGGTTCAGGGAACTGCTGTGAACACTCAAGCCTCAGAAAGGCACTGGATAAAGTAGACCACAGCATGCTTCTGTGAACAATGTGGGATAGACAATATCACTACCAGATGGATTTGCAACTGGATGACCAACTGCACTCATTGGAACTACATCTAAGTGGAGGAAAGCATGCAGTGGTTCAATATTCTGTCTTAGACTAGTACACTTCAACATCATCACAAATTATTTAGCTTAGGGGCTAGAAGGGGAAATCATCAAATTTTCAGATAACACCAATGTGGTGAATAGCCAACATTTTAGAAGATAAACTCAAGATACGGAAGGATCTTGACTGAGTTGATCCAACAAAATGCAATTGAAAAAAGTAAAATCTTACCCTTAGGCAAGAAAAACCAGATGCACAGGTATTGAATAGAAAGTAACTGGCTCAATAGTAGTGACTGTGAGAGAGGTCTAGGTGTCCTAAGGGGCAACCACATGTATGAGACAGCAGTGTGTTGCAGTTGCTGCAAAAGTCCAATGCTGTATCAAGAAAGGGATAGCATTAAGATTACGACGTGATAATACAACTTTATACTGCACTGGTAAGACCATACTTGGAATATTACAACAATTGTGGTCATGATACAAAGCGATGTTGAAACTCTAGATAGCGTGCAAAAAAGAGCAACAAAGATGATAAAGGGTCTGGAGGCTAAACTACAGTACGGTGTATGGTTGTCGGAACTAGACACATATAGTATAACAAAGAGAAGGACATGATAGCACTCTTCCAATAGTTGAGGGTCTGTCACAGGGAAGATGGCGTTGATATGTTTTAACTCTCTTCTGAAGTTGATCCTTTGTTTTTTTTTCTACCTAATGGAGCTAACATCAGCTAATTCTCATAAAATAAGATGTAATCTGAATATGTTTTAAAATGACCAATATAGCAGATTTAATAACTTCCAATCAAGCATATTATGAAACGATTAATTTTTTTGTATTAAGATTGTCACCATCATTTTTCTTTTAAAAAGTTGCCTCTGGGTTAGGAAATGAAGGAAGGAGGAAAAAGTGAAGATGCTTAATGGACAGAACACTTTTTCCTCAATAATTATACCTGATTGTAAAGTTGCCCTTTAAACAAATAGAAATCTGAATCACTACTAGTTATAGGAGATGTCTATGTTTCCTAATTAGAAAAGAGAAAAGTTGCACATTTCTTTGTACATTTTTTGGTCACATTTTTCCTCTTTCTGGCAGTATTCTCTTTAAATTGCCTACCCTTGGAACAGAGAGAAAAGGGCGACATTACCATTATTTTAGAAGCCATTATTTTAGAACTACCCTGGAACTCATGCATTCAGCACCATAGCTTGGTCACCTATTCATTCCTCTTAGATATCTAATTGTTGTAGTGAAAGACCAAGCCAACATATTTGTTATTTTGTTCATTTGCAATTTTTTTTATCGTGGTAAAAATGGTAACCTCTCCCTATGGTACCTCGCTGGTATACATTAGAAGAACCCCATTATGTCCAGGTTTCTGCAGGAATGTAAAGAAGTAATGTAAAAAGGGGCTGTCTTTAATCTACATAAATGGAGTTCCTAAAGTAACAGCAGCGGCTTTTTCTCCTCTCCTGCGAAATATGAAAAAAACTCATTTTTCTTGAAAAGAATCTGAAGCTTTTTTGGTTTTTTCCCCAAAAGAAACTTAATTTGCTTGACAGCTGGGGCCATTCATCACTTCCTATTAGAAGTCCAAGATGCTAGTTCTGTGTCCATCAGAACATCACTGCATGTGCATGTTTTAAACCTACACAGTGTTATTCTGCAGCTATATTCCAGCAGTGTAAGTATAGTTTTATAACACTTCCTAAAGGCATACCCCTGTTTCCCTGAAAATAAGACCTCCCCAGATAATAAGCCCAATCAAGCTTTTGAGCGCATGCGCTAAAATAAGCC
>JANHFT010007112.1:0-21993 GCA_032467955.1 Pseudoxenodon macrops | reverse complement strand
GGGGGGGGGGGGGGGGGGGGGGGGGGGGGGGGGGGGGGGGCACCCAGTGGTGAGATCATCTGACAGGGAGCCTCAGGAGAGGGCCCAAAGAGCTACATCCGGCTCTAGAGCCACAAGTTGCCGACCCCCGTTCTAAAGTGAGGATTTTAATCGATACACTATTTCCTCAGTACTAATATGAGGAAGTATGGAATCTATTCAGTTGCATGCTGAAAGGAGTAATGCAATTTTCACTTAACTCTGTATATTTAATTTAATGTAACTCTTTTTGTACCAAGACACACTTGTGCACAGTTGTATATGTCCAGGAGGACCTACCAAAAGAAGAAAAACAACTGGATTTTGTTTCCTGGAACACGAAGGGGGGAACCTATAGAAGCACATTGGAGCTGTCCAAGGGGAGGTCAGGCTAGCCTGTAATTTGAACCAAATAGCTTCAAGCAATTGCCCAAGTATCTTAGCCTGGACAGGATTTTTAAGCTGGCATAAGCATAGGATAGCAACAGTTTAAGTGGCAAAGAGAATATGTTAATTGGAAGAGAATAAAAAGAGGAGAGAATAACACTAAGGCTGTGAGCTAAGAGTTAAAATGCTAAATGCAGGTATCCCCTAGCATTCAGAATGAAGAGAAGCTGCCATAATGCTGCATCCTTCTTCACAGGTGCATTTTCCCTATTTTCATAAAGCCACCATTTCTCTTAAGGCCTTTAGATTTGATTTGCGGGAATTGAAATTTGTTTTTTCTGTTAAGAGGGCATTCTGTCATGATGACTTTTTTTCTGAGGACAAAGCATGGGAAACCAGAAAGGTGGCAGGTTGTTGGAGAAATTACTGTTTAGTGAAAAGCATAACATATGCATATGCCCTTCAACCAAGTGTTTGTTCAAATGTACTCTTTCACATACATGCACATGCTTTTAAATAAAGGCAATTTATTTTCCATCAAATTGAATGAGAATCATCTGGAGAGAAAAAGAGAAATATTTGACATAGTAGTTCTTAAACTAACTTGGAATACTTTTTTTTTAAAGGCCAAAGGATGAGAACTAGCTTTTTTTAAACATGTAGTTTATTATATAAAAGTTCCATGTAAACATACTCTTCTTACATGATTTATAGTAAAGGCTTCTTTATTATTTACAGTAAAGGCTCCTTGAATGGGGGACCCGATTAGTTGAGCCTTCCAGATCTTTTCCTTAGGTCTACAGAAGAACATTCCTCCTCTTGGGATTGTCATCATTGATTTTCAACATTCATTATGTTACTCTCCGTTTCCCCAAAAATAAATGGGTTTTCCTTCAAAATCTACAATATTACCAACTTTGTATTTCACTGAAAACCTAACTTGCACTCCTTCAGATGGGAGGTGGGGGGGAGGCAGTTTTCATGGGAGGGATTTCTCACCAAGCCCCTCTTCCCTATGCCTATCTTCAACTCCAGCATTGTATTTTAGTCTGAAATAAGGGCACTGCAGCCAATTGTTCTAATCTTCTTCATCCAATATTGGATTAACAACTTGTTCATGGAACTACCAATGATCTGGTAGAAGGATACATCCAAATATTTGAATCACTTAATTTGAGCAATTTAAAGGAACAACTGAAATATTTTAAAGCATCTTCCCAGTGGGACAATGGGAGCTCCGTCAACAAGCTTTGGTGACTAGGAATCAACAGTAAAAGGATGTCACAGCCAGAGTCATAAACTCTGACAGACAGTGCTACACTTTGCCAACCCTAATAGCAATAACCATGGTCCTGCCACAACAACAAAAATTAAGAGCCAAGGTCATTAACCATCTGTTATATGGCATGCAGATTTGTTGCTGCTATGACTCATGCTCAATTAAAGCAATTGCATCTAAATTTTTGAGAACTCTGCTGTGGGTTCCTCGTTGTGTATCAAATTTCTTCCTGAGATTGGAATCTGACATAATTTCCATGAAGACTCATATGTGGTTTTGCCGCTTGAAATATAGGATTAAATTACTTTTCTTTGGCAGCATTTTGGCCACCTTGACCTTGCAATATTATTTTATACCCTCATAGAAGACAAGCTTCATCACAGACATAAAACATAATGAACTATATCAACCCATACTGGTCCATCTTGGTCCTCAGAGAGTTTGGTCTGAGGAGAATCAAAGGGCCCTGATACAGAGTAAGACCTAAGCAAATCCCCAACGTTATATTCAATTCAATTCATCCAATTTGGCACTGCCCAACTCCACTGTCTCTGGGCAGCTTAAAAAGTAATATAAAACAAAGTAAAGAACGCAATAAGGATAAAAATAGAACAAGTGGGAAAATATAGCCAATAACACCCACTCCCTACCCAACAGGGTGCCTGCAACCACCTCAGCCCAAAGCCTTGGGAGAGCAGCCAGTTCTTTGGGGCTTTCTGGAATGTCAACAAGGTGGGAGCCACATGGACTTTCAGGGGAATCTTATTCTAGAGCGCAGAGGCACCCTTCCAGGGCCCCGATAGGCAATACCGTTTGATCAAAGGGACCCAGAATGTACCAACCTCTCACCTCATGTAGGCCAGGAAGATGTTATGGGGGATAGGCTAGTAATGAATAGATTTTACAGGTCATACACCCAACCTTGAATTGCATCCACAACCACACTGGCAATTAATCCAGCTCCCAAAGCAGGCATATCACATGAACTCATACCCACCCTTGCCTGTGCTGCTGTACTCTGGATCATCTGAAGCTTCCAAGTAGTCTTTTTTCCCCCATCAAGTTTTTTATTTTATATTATTTGCACATCTCAATGTGTGAATGGTCTAATACCTGAGTATCATACATTTCAATAGAAATAAACATAATAATATTATTACTCGTGATTATTACATTTCATTTTCATTTAACAGTTCCCCCCCCTCTTATCGATATTCCATTCCAAGACATGATAGTAACCTTTCTTTTCTCCCATCTTTTTTATTATTCATCCCACTATTTGAATCCATCTCTAATTATATTAAAGTTACATCTCTTCTTTCTTCCATTGTTTAGCATAGACTTCTAATACCAATCATTTGAAACATTCAAAATACATCTATTTTATATTTTATAATTTTTCTGATATCATCATTCAATCTAGTTCCCAATTAGAACTTAATTCTTATTCATAGCCCTATTCATTATTCTTTCCAATCCTCTTATCCATATAATCCTACTATTAATATACATAGGTATATCTACTTATCACATTACATACACAGTAATCATATTTTATACACTTTTGATAATACCATTATTCAAACTCTCATTTTCTAATTAATAATAAATTCTCATTCCTAATTTTCCATAGTTTCGTATCCATTTATAGTAAAATGTTTATCATAATATCTATTATATTACATACAAAATATTTATCCAGCCTATATAATTATAATATTAATACACATTATTAAAATATGATCATAAAGTATATATACCGTAGTTCTTTTTCTTCCCTTATCCATTATCTCTTGTCCACATCCAATCTTTTTATCTTCTCCTTTTTTTACTTGTCTCCCATATTTTTCTCTTAAATCTTTTATTCCATCTACTTCAAAGTTTATATTCGGAATCCATAATTTAATTTTTTTCTCCTTGCCCTGCCCTTTCCCACTGTTTTGTTTGACAGCTTTCTGTTCTAAATCCTATCTTTTCCCCCCAAGTCTCTTCCTGTTCCTCCCATTTCCTTTTTAAATCTTTTAAAGTGTTTTCCCCTTGCTTTAATTCCTTAATCATTATTAATTTTAATAGTGGCTCCTCCTTGTTATCTTCTTTTTGCTGGTTTCTCACTTCTGTTTCCCCTTCTGTTCCAACTGATAATTCCATTCTTTCCTTATTGTCCTGGTCTTTGCTCCTTGTCCCTTGTATACAATTTTCCAGTCTTTTATCTATACGATCAAATATTTCCACCATCTCCAGTATAAGGTCCTTGATCAGAGGTGGATTCCTACCGGTTCTATCCAGTTCTATAGAACCGGTAGTAACTTGGCGATGATGTCATGGAGCCATCCTGTCGGTGGCTCTGTGGGTGCCCCCATCTTGATTTTTGACTGCTGCGTGTGTGCACTTCATACGTGCACACGCAGCGCAACCCTGAGTGAACCGGCAGTAAAACTATCCAGAACCCACCCCTGTCCTTGATGCTTTGAATCATTGACTCCGTTCCATTTAAGTCTCCACGATTGTTAGTTCGGAAACCAAGCCTCCAAGCACATTTTAATGTCTCATCAATGTTCAATCGAATTGGCTAGTTAATTCAGTGATCCTCCACTCCTCAAATCACTTTTGTATATCCAATAACGTTCAGGGATCTCCAAACGCAAATTCTTATTTCATATTCCAATCTCCAGTGGTTATAAAGTAAATATGTATAATTCAATAGTTATTTTCAGTTCTTCAATGTTTACTCTCAAATTGCACAAATTTACTTTCATCAGCAGATGGCACTTTTTGCTTCAATCTACTGCCTCTCTGCTTTATTTTGACAAGTAAATTTATTTATCTTGTTTATTTTAACTTATAAATTCAGTAATTAAGCCAAATTATTTGAAGAGAAGATGGAGTAATAGTTCCAGCATCTTAATATGCCTTCTTAATATCACATCTTTCTTTTGAGGATTCAATTTTCAACTTAATTTTCTTTTTCAACATTTCCTTTTTAAATTTCCCCAATAATTGCACGCCGCTATGACAAATTGTTCTAAAATGTATTCCTCTTGGATTTTTGGGGTCAAGCTTCAGCAATAAATCTTTTCTCACCCAGATGACACAGCATTCACCGTTTCTCCATTCCTGTGCAATCTTATGGTTTCTGGCTGTTCCCCGGCTTCACGGCAGCCATTTTGGCTGCCACTGCTCCTCATCTTCGGATGAGGGGGTTTTCCGAGTCATGGAGGGGAGCTGCAGTGCCCCTCAACCTGCAAGGTGGTTGAACTTTACTACAGGATGGCTATGGCTTCAAATGAAGCCCCCGACAGGGAGAGCTCAGAATGGGGTCATGGAGATCGCGGACTTCACTTCTGAATGTGCCGTATGTTCAACCGGAACTCTCCACTTCCAAGTAGTCTTGCAGGGCTGCTCTATATATAGATATTTAGTATTTGAGCTGTGAGGGGACTAAGGCATGAATTGAGTAACTGTCTGAAGGGCCTCCCAATCCAGGAAAGAGCACAATTAATATAATCCTTTTGCTGAGGTATGTAAAAGCTTTCCTAGACATAGATGCCACCAGCTCATTGAGCAATAAATGTGAGTCTAGAAGGCCCCTCAGTTTGTGCACAATTGGAGAAGAGCAATTATGGTTAAAGATGGAGTACTTCAAAATGATCTTGGTAGGATTGAGTCAGAGTTGGTTCCTCCCCATCCAGGTGCATACAACTTCCAAGCATAGAACTTTAAGATCTTGGTTTGGCCATCATGGGGTCCAAAAATATAACTGGGTAGCACCAGCACAACGATGATACTGAATCCAAACCTGTAGATTACTGTTGGAAGAAATATCTATCTGGGTTCAGCTCCAAGTGGGGAAAAAGACACTAGAAACGCGGTGGCTGCTTGGAAAGATGGTTTAATGGAGGACAACAAGACCACATGGTTTGAGGTCCTGGGGAAAAGGTGATCACATGTTTCAAGATGTTGAAGAAGGGAAAAAAGGCCTTGTTGAGAGTCCCGTTTTTCTTATACACTCTGTTGGGCTCCATCCCAGACCTTCCTTTTCCTGCAGTTTGATTGGCTGTCAAGCTCCCAAGGGGTGGGTGTCTTAGCTAATTTTGTAGGCTGTCTCTCAGGCTTGGTTGAGCCTTGCTGGCTGATGTAATTTTCCATGAGTTTCTGTTTGCTAAATGGGTATGCCTGAAGAGGGTAGATCTTTTGTTATGTAGAATAGACTAGCTCAGACGATTGACAGAGTGGGGGGAATGAGTGAGTTGCCTGTGACTTTAAGAATGAGTGAGTCTGTTTCTTACCTAAAACATGTTTCTCCATTTCTCATCCAAGGAAATATAATATTCTGCCTTTTTAATATTTCCTAAAATATTTTATTCCTCCAGGAGGGGGGGGGTAGGTGCTAACTTCCTTCAGTGGAAAGGCATAAACCTGATTTTTCCTTGGATTCATGAATTATTATGGTCTGTACAGTAGTGAAGAGGATGATGGTGTAATTCAAGATACATTGCAGTAGCCTGAATTCTACTGGATTATTTCAATATTAACTTGCTCCCCTAGTCATCTGTATCCAGATTACTTCAGTTGCCTCAATTTCCTTGGCAATAGAGCATGAATATTTTAGTGCAAATATAGTTCTGCCCTTTTGTATGTCACTTTCCCTGAGATTTGATTGATGGGAATGAATTGACAAGGCCTTTTGTTGGGGCACCCAACAGAACTCTGCAGCACTTTGAAAATATTTAATAAAAAGCATTTCAGAGTGTGCAGGAGCCCAAAGATAATCTAACTCTAAAAAGCAGCTCTTTTTGTCCTATGTCTGCATAGCGGCCTTCTGCAAGATGCTAGCAAAAAGGCACATCTGCCTTAAAGAGATGCCTCTGTAAGTACATTTTCATCCCCACATGCTCACAAGTGCCATTTTGGAATCCAAGGCATCACACTGCTCTAATACTTAGCATGTGATATTTGTTGACAAGCAGTTCATCATATTATGCTCAGGCTGTCATGCTGTGCCTGGTGAAAGAAAGGCAGGATGAAAGAGACAAAATCATTGTGTATCATTTTGTAATACACAATATAAAGCAACACCTGAAAGAATACATCCTTTTGATTCATACCAAACATTGCATGATATTTTGCTGAGAGGAGGGAAGAAAGAAAATATGATTTGCCAGTTGATAGAGCAGACTGTAAAAATGTTTGCTTTGCTCATCTTCAGCAGACCCGTGATGAGGTGAGTTTGACACCCTTATCTCCAGCCAGAGATTTATACCCCCTTCCCTTCCATCTCTGACCTCACCTCAGTGGGATTTTAGTTCCCAGTTTAGTAACTGCCAGTTTGATGTAGTAATTAAGACACCAGGCCAGAAACTGGGAGACCATGAGTTCTAGTCCTGTCATGAAGCCAACTGAAAGACCTTAGGCCAGTAGGTATTTCTCAGTTCTAGGAAACAGGCAAAGTACTCCTGAAAATCTTGCCAAGAAAGCTACAGAGACTTTTCCAGGCAGTCACCAAATGTCAACAGACTTGAAGGCACCAAAAAATAAAAAGAGAAAGAAAAAAGCTATTTCCATGAGGGCTACTGCTATACAAATGAAGGCAAATATACATGTTCCATGATTGCAGGATATAATCTGGGTCGGTCATCAGGACCAGAGGTTTAGTTTTTAATCTGCTACTGCTATAATTTACTTAAAGATGTTAAACTTTAAAAAAAAATATTCAATCCTGACCCTCTATAACAGGACTGTCAAACTCCTGGCCCGCGGGCTGGATGCATCACGCACTAGCCACGCCCAGTTTAGCGAAGGGGAAAAAAGTCCCGATACATCATGTGACACTGCCATGACGACGTGAGTTTGACATCCCTGCTCTATAACCACAAAGAGCCATAGAAAACCCTATTATAATGGCTTATATTTAGAACACTACCTCAATTACCCAATCAGAATGAAAAGCCCAGCTGTTCTGCTGCATAGTGGTAGTTACCCAACTTCCGGGCTGCTGGAATTGGGATGCAAGTTGAGTTGGATACTTTTCAGCAAAATCTTGTTGTAATGCTGGAAACAAAGCAGACCCCCAAATTAGTTTAAAAAGAAAAAAGCACTTGAACAGCAATTAGATTCAATAGAATTAGCTAAATTTCTCTTTTAATCAGTCCATGGAGAAACAATAGCAGCTGTCTCAATAAGGGGTAAATGGAGTCCACTTTCATTTAAAGGCTGGGCTTGCCTAGCCACTTTAATCAGGTCAGCTGAACCTGGCAGATGTATTTGCAGAAAAAGATACGTTTGATTAGTTTTAATCTGAATAATTGAGTAGGGTGTACATTTGTGCAAATGGGTTGATTCTATAACCAAATAACTATTCTACAAACTCAAAAAGGTAAAAGGTAAATCTCTGTTGCATACACAAATGAGCTATGTTTCTCCAGCCGATAAATCCTATGTGTGGCTGTATTCTGGTGTTGAGATATTTATTCCTAGTAACAACAGCATGACGATTATTCAGTTGTCTCAAGAATGGGAAGCCAATCATCTTTCAAGTGTTGCTAAATGTTGCAGTCTCTGCAGCTGTTCTCACTGGGTTCAGGAGAACATTTCCTCCTTGGCAGTAATTTAGCGAGGTCCCTCCACAGACTTCTTACCTCTAATCCAGGGAGCTATCCACCCCACAACGCAAACCCAAGAGAGCAATCATAACCCACCTTTCAGATCTTCCTGTGGTACAACTCTTTCAATGAGACACTAATATCTCTTAATCTACTGTAGAGTAATTGGAATCCCTCACATATCATCATGATTCAACCAGTCAAGTTTCCCAAGGGGAATTTCACTTGACTTCTACCATCACTGTCCCATTTCATCAGACTACAGTGATCATTTAGCTGTCCTTGCCACAGAATATCTATGGCTGTCCCAATTGAAAAGAAATATGGAGGCATCTCCCCTGTTTCCATCAGACTCCCAATTTGCATCACTGATGCTGCCCATGACCTCTTCTACTGAGGAAGAATCTCAGCAATCTGTGCAATAAGAAGTCTATAAATAAAACAATAGTTCCTTCACCAAAACCAATTCTTCTATCCTTAAGCAAAGAACTTCTCCAAGCCACTCTGTTCTTCTCCAAGTCACTATGTTCTTCCAAAAAGTTCTACCTCAGTTTGTATCCTGGCACCTACTGATTTCCAGGCAATCGTGGCACCACTCCATTCACTCCTCTGATCGTTGGTCTGAATGCTACTCAATCTTTAGTCATAGAGTCTGCAGAATTGATACCACCTAACAGTCAATTTCCTCTATTCCACCAGCCTGGTATTTTCCTCTGATAGTACATTTGTCAGTTCCCAGCTATTCTCTTCTTCCAGATATTCACTCCACTCCATAATTTTCCATCCAGCAATCAACTCTCACTTAACACTAAAATTTCTCTTTAATAGCTCCTATACTTTCTGGTAAAAGTGCTTAATTCTTTTCCTCTGCATACAAACTTCTACTATATGATATAAAACTATTTTGAAAGAACTACCTATATCAAGCATGTCATATCATGCATATAGAGAAGAATTATATCAAATATGCAGAATCTTTTGGTGAGTTTTTGAAATCATTTGATGGCATATTTTCAGGAGATAGAGTGAATCAATTGAATTTCACTTATTAAAATATTCCAGGCAGTGCTATAGTTTATAATAGGATTTATGTAAAAATCCTTCAAGCGGTTTAGACTCAACCCTGAACTGCCTTAAATATTGATAGAGTTTGCCTGTGCTTGGATAAACATCTGATCATATCATATCTCTTGAAATACCACCTACCGTATCTTTTATTCATGGGAAAGTATTGGGAGAGGAGCATAGCTTTGATCTTTGGCCAGTGAGCACGGGTAGTTAGAAAGTAGTATTTTATTACCTGAGGCTATTTAATTTGTATGTGTGTACTGATGCACACTTCTGACAAATCTATGGCACATTTGAGTTATAGTAGCAGAGTGTTCTTTTGAACATGAGTTTTTCACACATTTAAAAACACACCATTTGCAGTTCCTTTCAAGGCACTCCTCAAATCTTCTCTGAATAGAGCTACTCCAGTCTATTACAACATGTCGGTACCTATGTCGCTGTTGTATTATACCAAGAATCCCAACAGTCTGCTTTCAGGTTCTCTTGAAAGCACAAAAGTGCACAAAAGTAATACTTTTGTCGTTCTTTGTGACTGAATAATTCTATGTTTCCATCATCAGGCACACAATCACCACTTTTCCATAAGTCTTAACTGTTGTTGGCTGAATTTCCATGAATTTTGCTTTTGCTTAAAAGGCTAGGAGTGGCCATCACCATTTCTTAAGAATTACACATTATTACACATTCTTAGAAGAAGTATGGAATGACATTTCTCTTTGTTCTGCAATTAGTTACTCAGTTTACCCATAATCCATTTCATCTATAATAGCAATTGGCAGCTACCGTATATGTGACTGTCTTCCTAGTATGTAGGCTTTGTGCAAAGCATTTGAAAGAAGTGCTTTGGAAAACATGAAAATTTGTCTGAAGTACTCCTCTTTGAAGTATTACTGAAGCCGTGCTTCATAAAATACGTTGTACACCCTGCTAATGTATGCTCTTTTTTCTACACTTTGATTGAAAGAATGGTTAAGATTTATAGGCATTAGTGGGCCCTCAAATCAGATCTAGACTTTTGCTTCAAAGTGACTATGTGAATGTAAAATGTTAATCTGGAGACTTTTGTAGCAGCTAGGAAAATATCCAGTAAAAAAGAGCTTTATTTAAGAACTCTGAGAAATCAGATTGAGACAGGGCGATCAATTGACCCAAATTATAATATCCTTTGCCTTTAGTGCAGACCTGTCAAACTGGCAGCCCACAGGCTGGATACGTCACACAGAGGCCACACCCACCCCAGCTCCACAAAGGCTAAAATTGTTGCCATATATCACAATATATCACGTGACATTATCAAGTTTGACATCCATGCTTTATCATGCTGGCGATTTTGTTGTTTCAAATATACCTATATCAGAAAAATGATTTTTTGCAACACTCTGGAGAACAACTGGCTGACAATTTTCTAAGAAAATCTCTACAATCATGGAACAACTTTTTTCATAACGCAGTCCTGTTGATACTATAATACTGTGACACTAAAAACAGCGTAAGTCTTAATTAACTGATAGTGATACCGTGTTTCCCTGAAAATAAGATCCTGTCTTATATTTTTGAACCCCTAAATAAGGGTTTGGCCCTATTTTGGGGGGTATTATTTTGGGGCACAATTTGGGGGTGGCAGGTGGAGAGGTTGGGGGAGATGCGAGGGACAGAAAGCCCATGCCCTGTGAGGGTGGGGAGAAGAGACGCCAAGAATCACGGCTGCTTTTGCAGCCCATTGAGGCTGCAAAAGCAGCAAGAGGCCTTACGCATCTCGCGCCCCCTTCAAGAACAGTCTTACCTCAATCAGTTGCCAAGAGCTTGGCCCCAATTGAGGCTCCCTGGAGTGGAGCCTAGAGCCTGGCGCTTGAGATGATCTTGCAGGGAGGTGGGCAGGAAGCCCCCTCTTACTATGCAGCCGGCTTTTTGAGGCAGTCCTGGGAACTGCTCCTGGCTGGACACGGAACTCTGACAGAAAGGCAGGTGCCAGGCTACAATCCTGGGTCTGGTGGGTGTTGCAGATCTCAGGCCAGCTGTGCATGAGGTACCGTAGTTCCAGCAGGAGGTACTAGAGGCTGTTGGGTGGCAACCGGGGCTTGGTGATGGACTGCGCTGAGCGGAAGGCGAGGAGGTTGCAGAGCCATCACAGGCAACCAGGGCAGCCCCATGCTTGCTTGCCCCACAGAGCTGGCATGAGAGCTGCAATAGCCACCAGGACCAGAGCCCGAAAAGTGACTGGCTTGGCGTAGCTGTAGCCTGGCCCCTGCAGCACTGAATACACGTACAGGCTGGCACTCAGCAGCCCAAACATTTGGCAATGCAGGCCAGCGCCTATTGGACTCCCAAACACTTTTCACCCGCTTCGTCTCCCTCTGGGTGAAAAGTACGTGGCAGTTCAAGAGATCAAATATCTGTGTGTCTGTGTGTGAGCAACAGAAAGAAAGAAAAAGAGTAACGGTGGAGGGAAACAGGGTAAGAGGACCAAGCCTCCCTGCCCAGAAGCAACGTGCAGCCTCTCGTTAAAGTGGTAATGAGAATTGCCTGCAAATCTCCTTACTATGAGAGGCTGCACGTTGCAAAGAAGAACGAAGCAAGGCATGGGATGGGATGGAGGACAAAGCAAGGCAGGGACTGCAGAGCTGCCCCAAGACCCTGCATCGGCTTACCTGAATGCCCTTCAGCCAGGCCATCCATGCCAAACCCTCCCGCTCATCTCTCTCTCTGCCACATCCCCAAGTCTCCCAAGGCAGCCACATCTCTTCACTAATCTTTTTCCAAAAAAGGGGTTGGGGATTTTCCTACAGCCTGTCCTTTGTTTGGGACCACAGCATCACACACATCCCCAAAACGTTCCATCCGAAGCCTTCAGCCTTGCAATCCTGGGAGTGGCATCTGTGCTGCAATCCCAAAGAAAGGACAGGCTGCAGGAAATCCCCCCCTTTTTTTTCCTGCTGAGCGTTCTTTACAGAAAAAGGGGACAAGGCTGAATGCTGGGGAGGTGCTCTGGAGATCTGGGCCGAGCTGGCTCAGCTGATCAGCGGGCAGCAATTAAGGGGCTGAAGCTCCATGATGTGACCGGAAAGGGAAGGGCTACCTCCTATGCTGGCCACACCACCCCTTCACTAGGGCTTATTTTTGGGGGACGGCGTATATTTATACCCACCCAAAAAATCAGGCTTGGCCTTATTTCAGGAACATGTCGTATTTATGGGGAAACATGGTAGGCTTCTGCATAAACATTTAAAAAAAAACTATTTCCATGGACAAAAATATATTTGTTCCATAATGAAAGTGTTTTGTTTATTTTTGTCAGTTAGTTTGCATACTTAGTAACAAAGGGAAGTTACTGAATGTAACAGGTGAATTTTTGCTTGTCAAATTTGTTGTTTGCTTGCCCCAACAAAAGGAGCACAAAAGGAGTTTGGAAGTTGTAACAAACTTCTAAACTTAGAAATTGAACTTCTCATCTAAGTCCTGGTGGCTTCAGAAGCAGAGAGGGGGAGGTAAGCTAACATTAACTAAAGCCAGAGCACATGGCCCCTTTTCTTGATCTTTCTTACAGATCAACATAGCATCCTTTACTTTTAAGTTTAAAAAAAGACAGATCTTAGCTTAAAAATACACAAATGCACTCATGAAGAGACAAAAACACTTCCAATATCTTTTAAGATATAAGAGCCATCTTTAAGAGCCCTCTTAAAGTCACAGATGATGATAACGGAAACAGTCTCATGTTCACTTTGAGGGTGGAAGTTAGTTTTAAATTTGGGGCACCATTTGAGATGCAGGCCAGTTTCAAGTACTATAAGATTTCAAGCCTGTGAGAGTAATCTCTCACTTGGCAAATTACAGTTGTAGCTACTCAATCCTTCCTATCCACTGGGAAGGCATATGCCTATGCTGTAACTAGAATGAAGGTGGCAGTGGACTGAATATGACTAAATATTAAGGAAGGAAAAGATAAAAAAATGTGCTTCTTGTTATGTCCAAAATTTCCTTCCCTCCATCACTTCTCACATACAGTACCAGTAGATAGAAGAGTGAAGAAGATTTGAACTTACCTTTTCAGTCATTGCTTCCTCCTGGCTCAGCTGTTTTCTAGCCCTAAGATTTATGGTGATAGGCCACAAAAAGGTTAAACAATAGAGGAAAGAGAGGTATTTTTAGAATGTGTCACTTATTTTGCACTCAAATAATAGTTATTTCTTACATCATAATTTGTGATTTCAACTACAAACCCATACTCCCCTAAATAAGGGTAAGCCCATTGGATTCTGTAAAATTTAAAGAAGCATATATACAACTTTCTGATTTTTAACATTTTAAGATCTGTTTTATTTCATACTTCTAATGTTTAGAAACAGCACCAAGAATTCTGATTACAGGCAACATAAATCAACCATCATATTTAGATGAACATAGCTAATTGGCAGCTTAAAATCATTATTATTGCAACTGTGCAACCTTGATACCCCTTGAAAGAGGCAAATGCTTTATTAAGCATGAAAAGAGCACAGCTTGATACATACAACTTCTAATATACTGTAGTAAAAGAAAAGCCATGTCCTTAATTGGAAATATAAAAATCATTTTTCAGTTCAATAATTTTTGAAAATGGCTTAAAAAGAACAGGTTGTAATGATAATTTTAAAAAATCAAAATCAAACTGAAGTCTCTGAAGTTGGAGCCATAATGTTAATTCTTGGAAATTGTATATCTGCAAAGAAATAAATATATGTAGTAGCCATTAGCTATAGAGACAAATGACTTAAGGAATGTTTTTTGCTCTTGTGTTTCTGGAGAGAATAAATAGGGAATATTCTCTTTGGTATGAATTACAAAAAGTCTGTTCTGCAACAGATTACCTCTCTGGAGATATTAATATTCATATGAACTGTATAGTATGCTAGCCTCAACTCAAGATAAATTTGTCAGTCATAGCAAATACTTCATTATTGGCTAATGATGGTGTAGTAAAAAAAATGAGATGTTCAAAGAAACCCCCTGAAAAAGCTGAATATTTTATATGTAGTAAGTCGGGAGCATAGCCATATTTTGTTACTCAAGGAATATCCGTTGGCACAATTTCACTACACAAGTATTGCGGTTTCATCTTTGCCTTCCATTTCTTTCCCATCCTTGAAGAACTCATAATTCCACAAATGTCACCAAGCCCATCATCCAAGCATTGTCCCTAAAGAGAGATTTGTCTTTATAAAAGAAAAACTTTATGCATTTCCTCCAAACTCATGGAAATAATTCACTGCATTTTTTTTCAGAAAGCATATGCTACTTTCATAACTCCTTTTTCATCTGGTTAGAAGAAAATAAAGTATTACTGAATTTGGTTATAACTAGTACATTTCCCCACATTCTCTGACTTTTTTAAATATAGTTTTAGTCAGCACATGAATAATCTAATATTACAAGAAATTTATCTTGTCATTGTCAAAAAAATAATAATTAACTGTGGTGTATTAGAAGTGTTTGGCATATGGAAAACGTTAGATAGTCACACAGTGTACTTCAGGCATGGATGTTCTTTGATCCAAACAATATTGTATAAAAATAATTTTCCCATCTATTTAACAGCACATTACATTATGATGTGTTGTAATCAACTGTAACGATGTAGTATGAAAAAGGTGACCTTAACTTAGTCTGTTGAAAATGCAAGGAGGAGGTACAGATTAAAAAAGGAGTTTTTGTCTGCAATTCCCTGCACTTTTCTTTCTGAGAAAAGATACTGCATTCTTTAGAATGCAAATAGCACTTGAGTATCAAAAGTAGGAAAGAATATATATCCAACATTACCCAAAGTTGGTCCTCTGGTGGTCTTTATGAGTAGTGTAGTAAAATATGAGTTGAGAAAAAGTAATTGCTTTTCTGAGTTTTGATGAGAAAAGTAGAGTCCAGTTGGAAAAGAACTCCCAAAATTTTGAACATCTGTAAAAATTACTGAGAGAGAGCGAGAGCGTGTGTGCGCGTGCGTGTGTGTGTAGAGTTTAAATCTTGGTGTGTTCATTTATGACATCTTCACATTGCAGCCACAAGCAAAGTTTAATTTGACTAGCAGAAGATAATCTCATTTTGTATGATGCTATGAACTGATTGTGGGTTCTCTTTAAAATAGAAATGATTGCTTAAATAGCTTCAATAATTAAATTTTATGAGTTGAAAATATCAAAACTTGTGAAATATGGTTCCAGGTAAACAGAGTCCCAGATGAAACCATCTGTTCAGTATCTTCTCACTCTCTGATTCATGTTCAAGGTAATGCATTCTAATTAAAATTGATACAAGTTTGTCAATTTAAATAATCATCTTTAAAATCATATAATTGCATCTTATTTCCAAGAAGTTGGAAGCGAGGTAATGAATATATGCTTGCCTATGAGCTTATGTCCCTTTGTTTCTAGCTTATACAGCAGTAATAAGACTTCTCTTTCATTGGCCCCATTTATTCTACCTCACTTCAGTCCATGCTTTGGATTAAAAACAATTAGAACACAATATAAAACTTTAAGTCTTTTGGAGTAACATTAGTATAAAAGGTACTTGTCCGATACTGGCCTTCAAAAATGAGGGAGTATTTTTTTTTCAGTATGTGAATATTTATACATTTTAAAGTATATGTAAGATGGAAACCACTCAGTTCTTCTTTGAATAGAAGCCAATACTGAGAACATATGCACCAAAGACAAATTCCTTGTGTGTACAATCACACTTGGACAATAAAGAATTCTATTCTATTCTATTCTATTCTATTCTATTCTATTCTATTCTATTCTATTCTATTCTATTCTATTCTATTCTATATGCATGCAATCTTATTTACAAAGACTTTCTTCCTGCATGGACAATTGAGTGTCAATGAAAGTGCTTCAATCTTATTTTTCAATGTCTATTACATATTCGTAATACGGTGGTGGTTTTTAGCAATCTATGATTGTAGTGAAATGTTGGCTTTCTTTTCTTTTTGGGGGGGTTGTCTTTCACCCTCCCTGGTCCCCCAGTAATAAAAGGGAAAGCTGCTGGCAAGTCTGATGGTTATCTTCAATGCTTTCCAGAAATAAGTTTTCAGAACACATATTTGGATTTTTGCAAGAATTGCTTTATATTAATATGCTATCAGAGTAAGTTCTCAGAACTCTATTCCTGCTTGTTGATTTCCACTGTATATTTACAATGAGCCAAGCTTATTCATGAGTGCATTTTATCAACTAATTCTTGACACGACAGAAATTGGTTTCAAATAGTTAGGGCTACAAGGAGAAAATGAGGATGCTAACACCACTTGATAAATTAGCAGCTACTGAAATTCAAGTGCTGACAAATACAAGATGAAGTACTTGAGATGGAATAATTGAAATGATTCCTGCATACCGGAATTGCATGTAAACTAGTATTATCATAGATTAGGCAGAAGAAGAAGAAGAAAGAATACAACTAAAGAAGATAACTGAGCAGAAATAATTCTATAGAAAATGGACTGGATGTGGATGAGCTAGATACACAGAACTATCATTTATTAGGTTTTCCCCCCCGTAGATTTATTTCTGTTTTAAATGAAGATTGCATTCTTCTGTAAGAGTTAGGTTCACAGTTAAGGCTCCTGGATTTGACATTGCTTCTGGATACCCAAATGGTGTTGGTAACCAGGAACCCTTTTCATCAGCTTTAGTTGGGAAAGTTGACTTCTTTTCCTGATGAAAACATACAGAGCTATCACCATGCATGATTAGTAATATCCCAGTTACATCATTCTAATGCATTTTGCATAGCCCTGCTTTTGATCCGAAGACTGCAGTTACTTAAAAATGCAGTTGGTTTCAATTGCTAACAGTTGGGCTTCTGAGGGTCAATTTAATTCTAATGTATTTCCAGATTCTTTGCTTTTTTATTTGTTTTTGGGGAACATTCAACTATTGATGCTACAAGATTTGTAGCCATGAGCATACTGTGACACGAAACCAAAAAGGTTGCCTTTCACATGAGATAGCCCATTTATTTATTGTCACTAATACTCTGGATGGTATACAACTCTAAAACATAATAAAACAATAAAAGACACCAAGCATATATACATTCTGAAAAGGCAATTCTTCAAACAGATAGCATCTTATAGGGAATCAACATCCATCCTACTCAAGGCCTGGGGTAACAGCTGGGTTTTCAGGTATTTCTTGAACATCAGCAAGATGTGAACCATATCTCAAGGGCTGTGGGCAGTTCTGTTCTAGACGGTAGACACCATGACAGAAAAACATGTTTCCTGGGTCCCAACAGATAGCATGGTTTAATCAAAGAGATACAGAGTGCACTCATTCTGATTGCTCATGACAGTATGGATGGATACTATCAGAGATAGGCAGTCCCTTAAATAAACAGGCCCTATGAACTTGAATTGCACCCCGAAACTAACTGGCAACCAATGCACAGTTGTACAGTTGTGATATAACATGCATAAACCAAGGCAAGCTGGATCAGCTTTAACTTCAAGAACAGACTCATATAGATCACATTGCAATAATCTACCCATAAGGCAATTAGGATGTGAGTCCTTCCTGGAGGGCCTCCATATTCAGCAACTAATGCAACTAGATAAGATGAATCTGTACAAAGATCTTCTTTGTCATAGCTGCATAAGCTGCAAGTCCAAGAAAACCCTCAGATTGCATACCTGTCCCAGATTCAACTTTATTTCATCCAGGATTACAGATGGAATATTTCTAGGTTGAAGGGCCCAAATGCCCACAGACATATAGACGTCCTAGAATTCGGCGTCAGTTTGTTCCTCTCCTTCCAGTTCTTTGCAGTCTCCAGACACTGGGACAAGACTTCAACAGAATTAGTTGATCTGTCTGGGCTCAAGATATACAGTTGACTATCACCAGCATACTAATGCTACTTGATCCCCAAACTGATGAATGTCATTGCCCAGTAGACTTGGGTAGATGGGAAACAGAAGATGCATGTCAACTTCAGCATTCCTATCTTTTTACTCTCTGAGGCATGGGAAGATTGATTAAAAATGAAACATTTGTACTTGTGGTGCATTGTAGAATCTGCTTGCAAAAGAAATGTTATAAGGAAAGTGTTTATTTTGCAGTACTGTGCACTGCTTCATATCAAGCAGGTAGTGTTGGTTGGCAACGTCTGAAAGTTCCTACAGCTTTACTAACGTCATGCTGCATCTGGGAAGGCAGCTGCACAATCCCATTAAAAGATAACAACTGCTGGAGGGAGTATCCAACTGTCTTTTTGTGAACGTCTCTACAAAATAGGGAGCTCTTTTTCCCTTGATCCGAGCCACTGCATCGCCATCATATCTAATACCTACTGTGGATTTATTCACATATCACTGTTTTATCATTTTACTTCAGATTCACAGAAGGTCTTTGATTCAGACGATGGAATAGAACTGGACTATAGCTAAAGAACATGGTTTGCATTCAAGAAGCATCAGGATGATGCCAGAAAAAGACTCATATGAAATACTACACAGACTCAGTACTAAACCACTTTATGTACAACTAGAAGCATAAGCACCACCGTTCTTATTCAACGGGAATAAGGCAGATGGAAATAAGTACAGTTTCTGCTATATGGCTGCATGCCAGTTATGGAACTCTTTAGTTTTAGGACTCTGGGCTATGTAGTGGTATAATTTTCAACTTTTTTCTCCGTTTAGAACACTTTTATATTGTTCTGTGAATTTGTTAAATTACCTTGGGGCCAGAAAGAGTCTAATAAATAATTTTATAAATTGCTATGTTCCTCAGTATTTTCCTATTGGAAAGTCTCTTCATCTCCAAAAGGGCAATCCATTTCCAAAAACAGTAATGGCTTGATAAGGCAGAATGAGGAGGATAAGGAGCCTTCAAAAGGAATAGGCACGAAACTGAGAATGTTGCAGCAATCTTGTTAGAGAGAGCAGCATTAGAAATGATTTTTGATAGCACTGCTTGCATCTCATTGCAGATATACTTGCTACTATGAATTCCATCATTTCCTTTTACAATCCTTTATAGATTTATGTTAATAATTCAGGCAAATGATACTAAAGTCGAATATGGATGGCAGTTGGAATGCATTAAAAACCCTGACAGAACGAAAAATAAGAGATCACTCTTTCCTCCTAGAAATCTTGATGAATAGAATATGAATGCCATTAGTCAAAATTATTTTTCAGAAAATTGGAAGTGGTGTTCTTTTCAAATATAGTATCCTTTGTATTCGGTGCCAGGGGATGCAGAACAGCAAAGAAAGGTACAATGTGTTTTTCACCAATTATTAACATGATCAAAGAATAAGGAACTTTCTGAATTGTAAGAGGTTAAATTTCAAGATTACAATCCTTAATATAATGTTAAGGGAATTTATCCTTATTTTATACTAAGATAGAGTCATATTAAAAAATGTTTTATGGGATTGGTAGCCCTAGTATTATATGACATCTTTTTGTAATGATTAAACTTTTGTTGACTTTATTGCCTAGTAACAAATTAATAGTTCTCGTGGGTCATGAAATGGATCTCTACACATTTTGGAAGCCATCTAACAATGGGTGAGTGGCTGGAATAGAAATCTGTTTATCTCAGAGTTTACCAACCCTACAATGCTTTTAATATTTGAATACTATTTTTCCATTATAGCGTAGTTCCCAATAGTATTAAAACAATCATGCTGTCCAAAAACAGTTTCATAGAAGCATAGAATTACAGAGTTTGGAAGGGCCATTCAGATAATTGCCTCCAACTGCTTCCTCTGTGCAATAATCCAACTCAAAATATTCTTGACAAATACGTTTTTAGCTACTTACTACTTCATGTGCTTACTGCTGTGGGAGGAAAGATTTCAGGGATGAGGATCAGTAAAGTGCAGCGATTCCTCACTGCTGTCATTCTCTAACATGACATACAAAGACTAATGAAATAGCTTAGTGATATTCTGATGGGATTCTGGTATGGAAATGAAATAAATACAGTCAGAGTTATTTGGGCTAAGAATAAGAATGTAGGATGTGCTTTATGATAAGCTGTATTACTTTGTCCTCTGTTTTAAAAATATTCCTGGGAGCCATTTCAATCTATCATCAAGTTCCTATGGTCATCCAGAATTGTCACTTTGAAGTCAATTAAGTTTGTATTATATTTTTTCCTACTTGTAAACTACTTCTGGATTTTGTGCTTGAGTTAGAAACAAAAATCAAACTTTGACTTTGGGATTTGCTGTTTAGGCAAGTGTGTTGTTATAGAAATGGCCAATACATATTTAATATGCAAAGGGAAACAGTTGAGGTTGTAATGTTATTTTTATTCATCTGCACTGAAAAGAGTGAAGTTAATGTCTTTCTTTCTTTTTCCCCCTTTTTATCTTTCACTTCTCTCTCTCCCCTCTTTCCCTGCCCCGTTTTCTCACTCTTTTCATTTTCATTTGTATTTTATATTTGATATGTTTAATAAATTATATTTTTAAAAAGTTTGTATTATATATGCTTTGCATGTGTGTATATATGTGTATATATTTTACTGGAAGTATATAGACCTGATCTTGACACTTCACAATTAAGTAGAATTGAAAATGTCTGACTCTGCTTCTCTTCAAAAGATACCAAAGAGAACTTTGTATTTTTTGGTTTCTTATGTATCTGGGAAACTTTCCCAGATGAATGTATTTCATACCTTAAATCTGAGTGTCATTCTCTGGACATAAGGTTTATCTAACAAGATGCAATTTAGATCATGGGAAGTATCAGAACAAAACTGTAAGCTTGGGGTAGCACTTATTCTATTGAAAATTTATGAGACATTTATAGTAATAGCAGGCAAGATTATGTTTCTGTATGGAAGATATTACCAAGACCCTGAATAGGTGCTTTAGTCGTCCATTAGTTAGGACTTAATGGCTCTTTACCAGTAGGCAGATTTCATTCATTTCCATTGTAGCGAATGGTCAAATGAGATTCCAATTTGTCACTGCCTATGTGAATTTCAATCTACATTCAAGCCAATTGAATAATTATAAAGACAGAGAGGTTGTCTTATCTTCCTCCATTTCTGAAAGGCAGAAAATGGTTACCAGAATTAGATAAAATTAATGTTGTCCTCCTGAATCAAATTCAAAGGCTGAATTTGATAAGAAGTTGGAAAAAACCCAGAGAGGCAAGCAGGAGACTTTTGGCTTCCTACTTACCGTAGATGATTGAGTTAGAATTTTAATCTTTGTTTTCTGATATACCGTATATATATTGTGCAGTTTATATAACATGGAACTTCTTTACAGCAAAGTTGCCTTTAAATTAGGAGCAATCAGTATTTTGTAGTTTGCGCAGAGCTTTATATTTTTCTTTATGTCTGTGTATGGGGAATCCTTTTAAGTCATTATATGTGATTTCAACAACTCTATATTTTATCTCCTTTACTACTGAAAAGTTTTGCATGTGCCTACTAAAAGATAAAAGGGTTTTTTACATTATTTCTTCTCTTTAAAAAAAAAAATCAAGTTTGTCTATTGTCCAAAAGAAAAAGGTAGGAAGATGCTGATTCCGCCCCCCACCCCCACCCCTAGCCTTACACCTTAATGTTACATAATGGAATTATAGAATTTATTTTCTTCTCATTTTTTTCTCTTTTTTGTTTTGTCAGAAAAACA